>QDHC01006115.1:156081-170612 GCA_013186455.1 Papilio dardanus tibullus
TAGTCGGTGGCAATTAACGTGTTAAATATCTTAGCTGTAATATTGGAAAAACGTAGTAACTAATTTATTTTAATTCTGCTTGTCTTGTAAATTAATTATATCAATTAATTACCAATTTATATTCATGTATAATTCCATGCGATAATTAACTCGTATGTGTTAATTAAAAAAAGTTGAAATTATCAATTGCAAATCTTAATTGCCAATTACCATTGATAAGTGAATTTAAAACACGCTTACATTGCAAACGCTGCAGTATTTAGTATCAGCATTATACCAATTTGCACCCCTGCGAAGCCGGGGCGGGTCGCTAGTATATTAGATACGTAGATTGTCTGATGTTATAGGTTTAAATTGTAATCCCTTTTAATTTCAAGTCCCAGTTACGTTCTCAGTCCATTATGCGGGTACAGTGCTGCATAAAGGTAACATTTTTTAGGGCAAATATTTTAAATGGACGACCTGAATTCGCATAGTTGTCTCGATCGCTAGAAGTAGAGCTTTTGTTTGTGATTGTACTTACTAAAGAAAGAGAATACACAGATTCGTTCTAGGATATGGTAGATGAAGTCTTAACCTTTATAAATCCGCTTATTGTTTAAAACCGGCTACAGACGGTCAGTTTTAACTCTACAGTTTAATTGTGCAGTTAAAACTGACGTGTGTAAGCAAAACTGAGACTGTACAGTTCGTGTGTGCAATTCAAATTGACGTGTGTACGTCAGTTTTAACTGCACAGTTAAAATACTGAACGCTTGTAGTCGGTTTTAATATTTTCATAGCAAATAAACAGTAGCAAACTATGTTTATTAACTACATTTTTGTGCCTAAAATCTATACTAATATTATAAAAAGACTTTGTATTTTTGAACTTACTTTGTATTGAACTAACTACCGGGCCGATTTCAAAAATTCTTTCATCATTAGAAAGCTACATTATCCCCGAGTAACAAAAGCTATATTATTTAATTCCACGCGTACGAAGTCGCGCACAACAGCTAGTATTGTATAAACATGGAAATAATTTAAGGCCTTAAAAATTAAACTTTTGTATACTATTATCTCTGCTCTTTTGTCGCCTATTTAAAAAACTATCCGAATAATTCCGTTAAATTATCAAACGCCTATTGTATAATCCTTTTGATTATAAAATAAAAACTAATAAATCTATTGCTAGATTTTTCTTTGTCCTAAATCAACTGAAGCGTTTAAGGAATATTTGGTTTTGTTGTCCTTCGTACCAGGTACCGATTATTAGAGGAAATAAATACCAGGAACTCATAAACTTGATAAGGTAGTAAAATAATGAAGCAGTATTTTGCCGCCTTTATACAAATTGGGGATAACTTTAATTTGGGTCAACTAATTAAAAAAAATGATATTAGTGTGTTTTTCTATATCGATTCATTACTGTTTTATATTGGTGTTCGGTATATTGTTAACTAGCTGTTCT
Organism: Papilio dardanus tibullus; assembly: GCA_013186455.1. Classification (NCBI taxonomy): domain Eukaryota; kingdom Metazoa; phylum Arthropoda; class Insecta; order Lepidoptera; family Papilionidae; genus Papilio; species Papilio dardanus. Next base: position 157,535 of record QDHC01006115.1, read on the forward strand.
TCGAGACTTCGTCCGCGTGGCATTAAACATATAGCCTATGTTACTCGGGGATAATGTACAATAGCTTTCTAATGGTGAAAGAATTTTTGAAATCGGCTGTAGTTCTTGAGTTATTTCAATACATACATTTTTTTATCTTTATAATATTAGTTTAGATTTAAACCACTTTTCTACTAAGTTATGTTATAATTATTGTATTATTTGTTTAGCATTCTGAGGAGGGCGGACGGCGCGGCGCGGACGTGAGTGCAGGCGCCGGCGACATGTGGATCAGCGCCGTCGAGAGCTCAATTCTCGCCTGGGAGGAGGTAATCACCTTACCCTATGGCTTTATTGGTCCTTGATCACGATAAAAATGGATTTACGCCGAAGCAAAATCTCTGTTTTTATCGCAAACTTGGTGTAATGAAGCCGAAACAATGTTTTTAAAACATATCTCTATTAATTTGTGTTTTGTTTCTGTTTAAAAAGATAGTGGTCTTTTCACTCATTTGACAATTACGCATTTAGTTAGACGTTGTATAGACACTTGGACCTTTAAATCTCACTTATAGGTCCTAAGGTTCTAATAAAATTAATCATGACCATTAGAGTGGGCTTACCCAACAAGCTTTTCCATCGGCGATTTAGCTGATGGAATCGACAAATTTGAATGAAACTGACAGTGACGTTCTATATCTCACACGTGACAATCACATGATTTTATCGAATGTCAATGTCAGTTTCATACATTTTTGTCGAATCCATCAGCGACATTGCCGATCGAAAAGCATGTTTGGTAATTTACGTTTTCAAAGAATAACAAAAAGATAATTAACTATTTGCTCACGTCTGTGTGTTTATCTACATTAATAAAAATATTTTAGATGACTCACCTAGTCTATTATAACTTAAATTAAAATTGTTTTGTTAGTTATTTATAAGCGTATAATCTTGGAAAATATTCAGAAGCAATTAAATACTAGTCAAGGTTATCACGTGGCGAAACGCATAAACCGTAACTAGGTTTTGCAATCCCGCACCGCGGGATTCCGCAGTACGGGATACGAATTACGCGTGTGTAAGCTTCAGCCGGTGAAAAATTATTTAAATTATGGCCTTAATACACTCAGACACCTTCTATACGAAGGACTTGACCTTAAAACTATTGTTTTTATCTGAATTGCACAACTTGAATCGTTTTCGCGCCAATTTGTACACCGCAAAATCTTATTCAGTGTTTGCTCTGATAGAGTGAAAAGAAAGTATTTTATTTTAGTGCAAGTACGGCCGTTTATCTATTATCTATATACCCAACAAATATATAGACAGAAAAAGCGTTTTCCCTGGCTGCATACAGTGTTGGGTCATATATGCCTTAAAATAATGCGGGATCCCGCAGTGCGGGATTGAAAACCGTAACCGTAACATTATAATGCAGTTGATATTATAAAATCCTTCGAGAATAAAAGATAATCTTCATTTCAAGAGCTGCAGGTCCCGAGTTCGAATCCCGTCATGTACCATATTGGTTTTTCGATTTTCATATGTACATATTTACCCGACGCTCTTACGGTGAATGATAACATCGTGATGTCTGCACATATCGGCGAAGAAAGTCAAAGATATGTGTGAAGTCACGTAAAATACGCGCAAGTCGTGGAGTGGCGGAAAACGGAGCCCATCATGGATCGGACACTACAATCTTCATTTCTACGATGCAAAAATTATACAAACAAAGGATTATTCTACTCTACCAAAATGTTGCTGTTTGGTGACATTTAGTAGTGTAGTTACTAAATTAATTGGTACTCGACTGAAACACTATCGTGGTGCGTACGAGACTTTAGCTAAGTAGATAGAGGGCTTAGTGGTTTGAGAATTAAAATTAAAAATATTAACTTAATGAGTTTTCGACAAACCTACAGTTAAAAGGTTCAGAACTTCTGTATGTTGCTAAAAGATAGGTTTTGTCCCCGTATTTCCCTGCTTTATCTCTCTATCACAATGTAAATGTCGACCATAACTGATAAAAGTATATCATTGGTTTAATGGGATTGAACGATAAAAATCACAATCTGGCGATAAGAACAAATCTCGATATCCCAATTCAGATATGTATGCAGGTTTTCATATTTCACATTTCATATTGAGTTGGCACGTCACGAAAAAGGGCACTCTAGTTCTCTACGTGTCAACTCGGATGGCGGGTGAAAATAGCGATAGTCATTTATGCAGATTTGTGTGGAATTAGGTAGGTACTTTTCGTTTCCTTCTTTAATACATTCCTCAACTCCTGTCATTTGTCAAATATAACAGTAATTCATAGCGTTTCATAACCGGTTCTGTCTGGATTTCATCTGTATTGTGGAGGTCAATACACTTTTCTTAATATGCTTTAATAAGTGACAATTAATATAACCATTCGAGACCATTGTTTGATCCACCATTGACATTGGAGCAAACTGCTATTTATAATATGTGATAAATGTTGACGTTACTTGATTATAGAATCTTTATTTACTTTAGCCAGGTGTTAATTTATACGTGGTAAACTTCACGGTAGCATAAAGTTTACACTATGAACATGTAAACGCTTGTTTAAGAATTTCAATGTATATTTACAAATCGCACGATTTTAGCAAGTTTACGTTTGGGGAATCATGTGCTACGGATTAAGGTGATTGCGTATGTACCAACGGTGGTAGAGCACGTATCATCATAGCACGAATTGGCCGGCTCGCCCGGTGGAATACCACGACCACACAGAAGACACGCGTTAAATGGAAGCTATTCCGTGTTTCGTGCGACGAGTGTGGTGACGGAGGCCTGATTTCAGTCCAGTGTCTCTTCCTATCATTTCCTTATAAGGAAATGATGGGAAGGGGAAGTGGATTGGCGGGGGAGGGGACACATTAAGAGTTATTAACTTCTTGTTGTGCGTCTCCTCCTCCGTAGATTTAAGTCTTTGTGCAGGGGTCGCTTCGGATTTTTCAGCGAATCCTGGTGGCTACTTGCTCGTTAGAAAACAAAATGGAAACCTATACTCGGAACCTATACTCCGAATGTAACCATTTTGGTCATAACTTTTTTATTTATTTACCAATTGAGCTAAAAACAAATACTAAATGTTAAGTGAAGGATACGACGATATATTAGTAAAAACGTAATCCAAATCGGTCAAGCAATTTCGGATATTAGCGGACACAAATATACAGATATAGGGACCAAATTGAAACAATTGTAGTATATAGTTTTATAGCGTTGATAGTCCTGTAATTCACATTATAATTTAAAAAGGAAATGGCCTCGTTATATAAGGTCAAGATGTTGGCACAGGACAGAATGGGTTGGAAAGGACTCAACCGACAAGGTTGAAAACCTTAAATTAAAGAAGAAGAATTTCTTAATATAGACAACGCTCGGGCATAATACATGTCAATTAAGACTAAGATTTTCTAGGAGCCTTACTTTATCTTATCAGATGATATTCGGCCTGTTTTAGCCTCAAGCATATTTGTAAGGTTTCTACGTGATTCAATAAAAGTAGTTCATATTTAAAATGTTCGTATATAAATTATCAATTTGGTTCATCATTTAATTTTTATTTATTTAAATATAATAAAGCTAAGCAAAGATTAACAGATGTTTTATTTGCCTAGCTGTTGGACTTACGCTTAGAATTAAATAATAAAATAAGGAGTGTTGTAATAGATTTGTGTATTCGCGCAAAAGTCGTGGAGTTGCGGAAAATGGAGTTCCATCATGGGTCGAACCTTACCTTACCTTTTAAGAAGTGTTACACAGTTATGGTACTACCGTTTAAAAAGTTTGAAGCGACCGTTTCAGGCTACGTTATAGCGTAGTGCAGTGAGGGTCGATAGAGCTTCAAGTACTCGGTAACGATTGACCTAATTCACTGGAAAGTTAATTTCAATAGTGCTTTAAAAGCATCCATTATTATTGTATGGAAACCACGCTTTATGTCAGCACTACATATGACTTTGTAGAAAGTGATAACAGTCAAACGTGGATAAGTGAGGATCCTCTTTAAGCTAGTCATTTTCTGGTCCCGAAGAGCTGCCTCCATATGCGAGAAACTCGGATTAGAGAGATTAGAGACTCGTTTATTTAGGTTCGACTGTATTTTGTTTAGTAAGTAACCAGAAAGAGGTAGATGACGGATTTTGATATCTATCTACGATGATATTAAAGCCTTGTTCGCACCAGCATAGTATTTTAGTCGAATAGCAAGTAGCATTTATCTGAACAAAGGATTTACTACTGTTCGGACTTGTTAAAGCCTTAACCTTCGCACTAGGATAGTAATTTAGTAACTAATCGTGTCCGAACAGCAACATTTTAGTAGAGTAGATTAGTAAATCCTTTGTTCGGATACTTGCTACTTGTTACTCGACTAAAATACTATCCTGGTGCGTACAAGGCTTAAGGCAGAATCTACATTGTACTGCTAAGGTTCTTATAGTGTTTGGAAGCGTAACTATAACACTTTGTTATATTGATTTTAGCAATCCCATGGCTTCTCTACTTCTAAGGTTGTATAACGCCCGGCCTTAACCCGTTGTGTATTGATTACTTTTCTCACTAATTTGTTCGTCTTTTGTACAGTGTCTTGTTTAGATTAGATGGGCAATATGACCATAGTAGGTGGAACCAATAGTTTTAGACCGAGGTATTATAATACACTAGCGATCCGCCCTGTCTTGGCACGGCTGCAATGCAACGTGAGCAAATAGTATAAGTTACTATATATATAAACCTTCCTCATCAATCATTCTATCTATTAAAAAACCGCCTCAAAATCAGTTGCGTAGTTTTAAAGATTTAAACATACATAGGACAGAGAAAGCGACTTTTTTTATACTATGTAGTTTAATGCATTATTTTGTCACCAGGTGGCTGATCGTCTGCATGTGGACGTCCGCCGCGGCCTGTCATGGCGCGAGGCCAACGATCGCATGAACTTTGTCGGCGCCAACGAGTTCCAGGTGAAAGAGGAAGATCCGCTATGGAAGAAGTATATTGAACAATTTCAGAACCCACTCATTCTACTACTACTAGGTATGTAACTGACAAATCTATAATTCTATATTAACATAAAAAGAGGAAACTTTGTATTTTTGTTTGTATTGAAATAACTCAAGAACTACTAGGCAGATTTAAAAAAATCTTTCATCCTTAAAAAGCTACATTATCCCCGAGTAACATAGGCTATATTATTTAATTCCACGCGGACGAAGTCGCGCACAACAGCTATTGTTAATATAGCCGGTTTATAATTGGCTCGGGTAAATAAAATTGGTCAATTGTAAATGGCATTCATCTATCTTCTATCTCTATATCTACTCGTATACATATAAAAAAAATAATTGATGTTCGTTAGTGTCGCTAAAACTCGAAAGCGGCTGAACGCACTTATCTTATCTTGGTGTTGAAATGTTTGTGAAGGTCTAGGGAAGGTTTAAAAGGTGAAAAAGATTAGAAAAATTTCCGGTTAAATCCTCAAGACAGCCCTTTTCCTTTTCCCATATTAAAAATTAATGGTTTATTTAAATAAAATATGGATTCGATTTGTTTGTTTTGAAATAATTTTAAACAAAAGTTTAGGTCTTTTATATATCGTTGAGGTAGTAAGAAGTCTGCCTTGTCAGCTAATAGTAGATATAATTTAGAATACTAACAGGGAAGTAAGCTTAAACTACTTTTTGTCTAACTATAATTATTTGGTTAATATTGATTTGCAACAATAAACCACTTCAAGGATATATTTATTTAGTAGAGGGAATTAAAGCATTTATTCCAATTTTCGACATTAAAATAAATTGGAGGTAAACAATTCGTTCAAAATATTATAAAGGTCTTTTTGTATGCAGATCACGTACTGTAAGGTAAAAGCGAAAGACATGAATTTCTCCACACTATGTGGTACATTGTCTCTGTCTTATTGTCAAAAAACAGGCAAAAAATAATATAACAGAAGATTTATTTATTTCTTGAGACTAGTAGTAGTAGTATGTAGTTGTAGTTCGACCCATGATGGGCTCCATTTTCAACAACTCCACGACTTGAGCGTATTTTGCGTGACTTCACACATACCTTTGAATTTCTTCGCCGATATTTGCAGTTTGCATCACGATGTTTTCCTTCACCGTAAGAACGTCGGGTAAATATGTACGTATTAAAATTGAAAAACACATTAGTACATGGCGGGATTCGAACTCGGGACCTGGAGTTTACAAGCTTAGAGCTAAACCTTTCTTGAGATTAATATTACTACTGAATACATACTTTTGTCTCTTTAAATATTTATTCTGTTCGTCTTTAAAACAATTAAGGAAAATTGTTGTATAAAATGAACTAAAAACATTATTACCTGATAGCTTTACATTTTTTATTAAAGCCAATGAACCCGGGACTGGACTTGCTATACAAAAAATAGGTATAGCGAAATAACAGTAATGCTCAGTGTATATAGGTACTACGGTTGGTATAATAAGATTCAAACTGTACAGAGGCTTATAGTTAACTGCGAGCGTAAATTAAAACGTAAATTGGGCAATTACATGGTACCAGTTACTTGCAAAATTGTCTAGTATGATCTTATCATCATGTATATTTGATTTGATATACAAGTTTGGAATACATTTTTAAATTTATATCCGCGTATAAACAGTTCTCTACCATTTTTGAATGTCTATTATTGCGTGCAAACTATTTCTATCCTCGCACTGGTACGTACAAAAAACTGGTACCATGTAAATCTCCCTTTAGTCTACATCAAGCAAAAAACCGTACTGGTATGTCCAGTCCGTCATCCGTAAAGCCTTGTACGCACCAAGATATGATTTTAGTGGAGTAGCAAGTAGAAAGTATCCGGACAAAGGATTTACTAGTCTACTCAACTAAAATGTTGCTGTTCGGACACGTTTAGTTATTAAATTACTATCTTAGTGCGTAGGTTCAGGGTTCAACGAGTCCGAACAGTAGTAATTCCTTTGTTCGGATAAATGCTACTTGCTACTCGACTAAAATACTATCCTGGTGCGAACAAGGCTTGCAGTGCGCCAACTTATAAACGTATTACTGTTAGGGGCGCCAGGTTTATATTGTACACTAGGCACCCGATATGATTAAGAACCTCCTATAACCGTCGTATCTTCACATCCATATGTTACCTAAAATATTATTCTAATGCCCGTTTTCACCAACCAATCCCTAAAGAAGTTTTAGATATTTGTTCTTTTGCTTAAGGGTCTACCAAAATCTAACGGATCCATTGCGGCCTAAAGTGACACTTAACTGTTGGTGAAAACGAAAATTAGGTGACATTTAACATGCGTTAAGGGATACCTAAAATTTAGGGATTGTTGGTGAAAACGGTCATAAGTATCTCATGTATATTCCAAGCGTTCATAAAGTTTGGATAGCACTGTATACATAGCTGTTTGTAGGGTTTGCAATCCCGCACTGCGGGATCCCGCAGTGTATTACGGAATCCGCGTGTGTAAGCTTCAGCCGGTGAAATATTATTCAAATTATGGCTTTAATATACTGAGACACCTGCTTTATGAAGGACTTGCTCTTAAAACTATTGTTTTTATGTTAATTGCACAACTTAGTCGGTTTCGCAGCATTTTGCACGAGGCAAAATCTTATTTAGTTATTACTCTGATGGAGTGAAAAGTAATTATTTTATTTAATTGCAAGTACGGCTATTTATTTATTATCTATACACCCAACAAATATAGAGACAACAAAGTATGTTATCTGGCTGCATATAGTACTTGTTATATATGACCGCAAGTTAGTGCGGGATCCCGCAGTGCGGGATTGCAAACTCTAGCTGTTTGAAGTCGAGTGTGCAAATACTCGCATTGTGATGTTTATGTTAATTTTGATTAGATATTCATGAAACTGTGGACGGTAAATTGAACATGTACGTGAGGGTTACTGGATTATAACGGAGATATTATGTTTATGGATTTAACCTAGAGAGCGTATCACCTCCTCAAAGGCCGGCAACGCATCTGTGGTTCCTCTGGTATTGCAGATGTCCATGGGCCTCGTTGATCACCTCTGTGATCCCGCTGCACGTTGGACCCCTTCTTCTTATAAAAAAAAAACTAGACATAGATGTGTAAGTTAGGTCACTCTAGAAGTCTAGAATGAGGGTTGATTAGTATTTCTGTCCCATACTAGATTTTAATAAGAATATTATGTTTGTGGAATTAAAAAAAGTGCTTCAAACTCAGAAAAAGAATACCAATTAAATATCTTATACTTTAAGAAAAGAAAATATACGAATTGTAAAACTCCTTCTCTTTGAAAGTCAATTAAATATCGGTCTTTAAGTTCAGACTACACATTGATTGCTACGAGTAGTTGTTCACAGGAGTCGTAAATTATAACCTTATTATCAATATAAATCCCATTATATTTTACTTATCTTTATCTTATTAATATTAAAAATGATAAAGTATGGATGGATCTGTGTTTAAGATAACCACCGAAATTTTGCACAGATATAGAACATAATCTGGGTGGGCATGTAGCTACTAAGTATGTGTTTTTTTTTAAAGAAAGCTTGGTGGTGGAAGCGACTGATAAGGGTCGTAAAAGACATGCTTAAACGAATATTGGACAGAGCATCTGTTAACTGGATCGAATTGTTCACAGGTTCAATTAAGTTTTAGAAAAAAGGAGATTGTGAAGTTCTGGTCCTCGCATTTTGGTTGCTCTTTTTTATATGCTTATTATTGATTTTGTTAGTTATTTGTAAATCTTACAGGTTAGGTTAGTTCCGCGAGAACGGAGTCGCGGGGGTCAGCATAGTAATACTATATCTCAAAGAGGACATCACGGGTCGATAGTTTGATTACGGACAGATATATCAAATGCATTCAAAATGACATTGAATTTACATTTGTTGTAAAATTATTAATTGATTAGATGTGTAAATTGTCACTACAATTTTCCACTGCAAAACAACACTATGAAACTATTACTATCTCTACTTTTTCAACGAGAATGAAAGGGATGTATACATTTTGTACCGATGTTTTAGAGTGGAATCTCACGGTAATGATTTTATGTATATTGTCTTACTTTGTCTTAAAATAGCTATTAATTTCAATAATGCTTGACTTCAATTGTTACGTGCTCAAACGCCCGACCTTGAGTCTCTAATAAGCCGTAATAATTTGCGATGTCATGTCTCACTTTGTTTACAACAAGGCTAAGCTGAAAGTACTATTTTTAATGTTATAGCTTTGTTTTCATGCTAGTTATATCCATTTAATAATACAGTATATTAGTAACCTAAAGAAACAAAACACTACACTCTCGTAACCTTTTAGAGTAGGTATACTCTTTGATCCATTTGCCGCGGTCGTAGGACACTTTTCGTCTAACGTTCCTTGCGATAAAAAAGAATTGTAACTCTAATCCTTCATTACACCGATGTCAAGTAAAAACGGCCTTACGCTTAAGCAAAATCCGCAATATTAACCGATCTCGGTCTAAGGAAGTCCTAGGGTTAAAAAGTGGGCGTTTAAATCTAAAATATTATACATTTTTTTACTTTTTATATTTTTTTTAATAGGGATAATGTCTGGAAGGTTTCTTAAACTCTATACATGTGGAAGTAGGACAGGAAATGTAAAAGATTGAAACGAACCAAGGAATGCTAGACCTTGTTTGAAAAGATTCTTTCAACTGATGTAAGAGAAAACATCCTTTTATTCTATGACCTAGTTCCTTTAAGGTTTTAAGGTCGCTGAACGCAGGTGCTGAATTTCAGTAAAGTAGATGAATATGTAAATATATTGCTACATGAATAGTTAATGTAAAGTGAAGTAGAATTGCGAGAGAGCATTGTTGAATCAGGTGTTATATAAATTAGTAATAGAACCAGTTTTAGCGGCAAAGAGCGTCGGTGGCTTTTAGTTTAGCTCTTGACTTGTAATCTGCATGTCCTGAGTTCGAATCCCGCCATGTACCAATGTGTTGTTTTTATTTTCTAATCTCAAATACATATTTAACAACGCACTTGCGGTGCAGGAGAACACCGTGATGCACGTATCGGCGAAGAAATTCAAAGATATGTGTGAAGTCACTAACCCGCTCTGGGCCATCATGGCTGTCTAAAGCCTGGTCACCTCTTAGGGGGTAGCCTCTGCGTTCCTCAGTGGTTTAGTAAGCTGGTGATGATGAGGACCATTTTAAGAATTGGTGTATATTTGGCCCGGAAACGTAACGCTTAAAATTAGCTGGAAAACATATTACAACGCCGTCTAGTGATTTTAAAACGACCTTCAAAATCCGTATGTTGTTTTTCTAATAAGTTGTAGACAATTTTAAACAAATATTAGAATTATTTTTATTTATAATAAAGCGGAATATTCCTTTATTAATGTCATTATCAAGGACGAAGTTTTAAAAACTAATTAAACTTTTTTATTTGCCGCGTGCAAGTTTTAAATTACTCGAAATCATATTTTTATGTTTCGTTTTTTTACTATAATATTGTAAAAGATGACATTATGCTGAATAACATAGTTATACACGTAAATAGTTTTTTTACGACCTTAAAGCAGTCAGTTGGGGTAACGAGCTGTGACTGATATTGAAATAATACTTTATCTCACGTTAAACACTAAAAATAACAATGTATAGAAAACAAATTAAACGGATGAATCTCATATTTACCCGACGCTCTTAAGGTGAAGGTAAAAATCGTGATGCAACCTGCATATATCGGGGAAGAAATTCAAAGATATGCGCAAAATACGCCCTAGTCTCGGAGTTGCGGAAAATGGAGTCCATCATGGGTCGAAGTAAAACTCAAGTGAAGCACGTATACAGGAGGGGATAATTGGGATTTATTTCCCTCTCAAATCTGATCACAGTATAGTGATTACACCGATTTTACACAGTCGACATGTTTGTTTCATTGTTTGTCTCCTCCTGAACCAAAAGTCTGGATACGCGCTTGTCTCAAATCAATAATTACTTGCAAATTTTACAGTCGCCTGCAGAAATAAAGTGACAAATCTAAATCCAAGATATAAAGGAACTCCTAAAAACAATAATAGTACAACTAATTTGAAATGGGGAGGGGACGTATAGGAAGAGGAATTTTTCTCTTGCTGTGCGTCTCCTCCTCCGTTGATTAAGGGTAGGCAACGCATCTGCAATTGCTGATGTTTATGGGCAGCGGTCGCTTCGCTATTTCAGTGAACCAAGGTGGCCGCTTGCACGTTTGCCACTTTTTAATATATATAAAAAAAAACTAAAGTCTTAAAAATATACAGTTTACTAATAAAATACGTAGAATTAGATCAAGTCGGATTGGTGTACTAAAATAGACTTATGAAGATAAATTCCATAGACAGAAATGTAACGGATTCCTGGTAGATGAGAATTGGATACAAATCTATTTTTAACCCTTAAATGCATGACGATGTATATGTACATCAGTATACCCTTACATCGTCCTTACTCCTTGTGTACTTACCCATTTAAATATATTCACTCGTAGATGAACCCTGGCTATATCATCATCATCATCACATCAGTGTTTTCTTCTTTACGTAATATACATTTTAGAAAACAAAACAATCTTTATTTTTCACATAATCTATGTTTAGTTATCCACCGGTTTCAATTTATTGTATTTAAAAAGAAAAATCATGCATTTAAGGGTTAAAAGGAGGGGATTCTCAATTTGTTTGATTTTTTGTTAGCTCATAATAATGCAATTTAACTTAGGCTAAAACTTGAATGATGTTTGTAGATCTTTACGTCTTGTTTAATATGACTTTGAAGTCTTTGTTCATAAAAATATTGTTTTAATTAACTTGTCTTAACGCAGTACATTATCTTACTAGTTGACATGAACCGGTTTGTTAGGGGAAATACCACGAACAACAAATTAATTGTTATTTTTTTCGTTTATATTTTTAATATTTGGATTAAATTAGTACATGTTTGCGTCCCATAACTTGTCTATATTTTTCTTCTTATTTGTATAATAAAGTTTTAATGCGTACTTATTTAACTTTTTATTTTTACGCATTGTGTATGACTTTAAATGTTGCTCGCGTCCTCGAATTAAGAAAAAGAAGTGACGTGTACTTGGACTCATAATGGGCTTCATTTTCCGCACTTCTTCGACTAGCGCCAAATTAAAAATATAGCATATGTTTAGTGATAATGTAGTTAAAAATTGGCTCAATAGTTTTTGAGTTATTTTATAGATTCAAGCATATATAGGGACAAAAATAAAAAAGCGTTATTGTTTTATACTATGTTAGTTATTAGTATAGATAAGCAATAGTATGAACAGTTGTATTAACAATAGATACATTAATAAAGACATTGTTTATTCCTAAGTTCAGGTCCTCGGAATACAGGCTGCGCCTAGTGCAAGGTCACTGAACACTACGTCTTATGAACAGTGGTCAAATAAACTTTTTTCATCACTCTTTATAGAACTAAAACAAAACGTGAACTTCCAAGGTTAGGTTCTACACGTAGAAAGAGAAGGATATAGAATTGACTGTTACATATACGGTTGAGGGACAAAAAATGCCTTAGACTATGTCATAGGTATGTTGTGTGTGCATCACATTACGGCTTAAACCAATGATATCATGTCTTAAGCCTTTGTCTGGGACGAACGAAAAAATAGTTCACCGAAAATACGCTTGGAGCGCCACAATACTATGTGATACGCCACATTTATTTGGGTCTTATTTCAAGACCCAAGTAAATGGCATACGGAGAAAAGGACCGAAGATCTACGAGTATGTCACTGTCTTAGTCACGTTACGTATATTTCGTATGAATGTGTCTCAGTCGCTGTCAGTATGACATATGTCATGTCACATCTGCCTTTCTTAATCTATGGGTTCTACTATTCATACATTTTATACCTAGGTCTGAATGTCAAGTATTAAATACAAGGCAATAACCTGTTATTGAATGTGAACTTGACAAACATATGCTTTACACTTCTTTTAATAAATAATATAGTCGTACCTGGGTAAGCGACAGTCCAAGGGACCGCAATATTAGT
>QDHC01006115.1:194910-206651 GCA_013186455.1 Papilio dardanus tibullus
TATTGAAATAAGTCAAGAACTACTGGACCGATTTCAAAAATTCTTTCACCATTAGAAACCTATATTATCCCCTACTAACATAGGCTATATTATTTAATTCCACGCGGGTGAAGTCGCGCACAACAGCTAGTATTAAAATAATAAGGATATAACAGGATAAGGTAAATCAGGTATTTTTTACTAAAAATCTAATTTTGATATATTTTCTTTATAAAATTAGTAGAACTATTTTTAACCCTGGGTTTCCACTCCCGAAATGCATGTTATATTTCAATTAAAAATGCAAATGTGTAGATGGATGTTTGTATTTTGTATCTCGATCAAGTGCAAAGTTATCTGTATGACATAGTCTGGAACCGGCTACTGAATAGTATTTTTTAATTCCGAACATACAAAGTCGCGTGCAAAGATTATCTATACTAATATTATTAAGGGAGAAACTTTGTAGTCTTGTATGTATCGAAAAAACTCAAGAACTACTGGGCCTATTTCAAAAAGTCTTTCACCATTAGAAAGCTACATTATCCCCGAGTAACATAGGCTATATTATTTCATTCCATGTGGACGACATCGCACACAACAGCTAGTCATTAATAAATCTTAGGAAATTATTTTGTAATTATTTAAACTTAAAAAAACGTAAAAGCGTAAGATAAATTATCGCGGATAAGCGGTACAAATGTTTGACCTAAAGTTGATTATTTAATTCCGTAACAACTAAATATAAACATTGTGATAATTAAGTAAAAAACAACTTTTGCAATTGGGACCAAAACTAACCAATTCTGTGGTATTACCTATAACATCTAATGCGTCACCTATACGTCTATACTAATATTATAAAGAGGAAAACTTTGTATTTTTGTATATTGAAATAACTCAAGAACTACTGGGACGATTTCAAAAATTTTATTCTTCATTAGATAGAGTGATTCATAACGAAGGTTTTCATGTATAATACATTCACAATATAGTAGAAACACTAATAATTTAGAGGTTTTTAATATGATGTAAATTAACACATTTTTAGCGCTTACATTGCAAACACTGCAGTATTTAGTATCAACAATTTACCGATTTGCACCCGTGCGAAGCCGGGGCGGGTCGCTAGTTATAAAATAAAAGATATGAGATTCAGGTTTGATGTTAAAATCAAGTTATTTCTCATTCCGTCTTTAGTCGTCGCGTAGTAAGGTCACTACAATGTTAGTTATAAAATTATTATTATTTAGTGCGTGTGTTTTACCAGCATTAAGTTTCGAAGTGCCCGAACCGAAGTTTGAAGCTATCTATCCTAAAGGGTTTAGAGCGACTATACCAGGTAAGATTATGATATGATTATGATTATTATGATTATGACTTTGCGTTTTCACTGAACAAAAGCATGCACAGAAACACACCGGCTATCATATGTGCAAAGTGTGCAATGCACACAGGCGCCATCCTTAAAGGGCGCCAAAGCCAAAGGCAAAAAAAAAATAATAAAAGTTCAGTTCTTTGCTTTATTTCGATCACCTTCATACCATAAAAAATGATAATTCAAAATGCTTAAAATACCAAATGCTTAAAATAGCAAAATCTTTCTTCTTTTTTTATTGTTCACAGTTTAAATATTTTTTTCAGAACTATGTTGCAGTTTTTCCTTATTACTTAATAAATAATAATAAGAACAACTTTTTGGGTAATCGATACTAATTTTAATAATACTACCCGTTGCTCGCGACTTCGTCTACGCGGAACTATATAATATATGCCTATGTTACTCGGGGATGATGTAGCTTTCTAATGGTGCAAAATTTTTTAAAATCGGGCCAGTAGTTCTTGAGTTATTTCAATAGGCAGAAAAATAATACAAAAATACAAAGTTTCCCTCTTACTCATTTCTTGATATTTAATAAAGTACATCTGATAATCCGATAATCCTTCACCTATGATCCGTATGCGGGATCCCCCGATGCGTACAATGATAAAACGAGTTATTTCCTATCGGAAGAATAGATGTATAGTCGAACCTGGACAAGCGATAGTCCAAGGGACTACGATATTCGCTAGAGGTTTCTCTCAAATCCGAGTTTCTCGCTTGTAGAGCTCGTCGGGACCAGAGAATGCCTATCTTATAGAAATTTCTCGCTTATCTACAACGTTTTTTCATAAATGTGTATAAATAACTTGGCTATTTTCAGATGATGGGTACACATTCCTTGGTTTCCGTAGTAATGTGAATAAGGAATTAAATGGTTTGGACAATGGTGACTACTGGAAAGATATACCTACTCCTAGTAACGGTCAGTGGGTGTACAGACAGAATAGTGTCAAATTAAAGCTCGGCGATACAATTAATTATTGGACTTTTGTATTAAAAAATGGCGCTAGAAACAGACAGGAAGGTTCTTGGACTGTGACAGGTACTAATGTCTTCGAATACTAAATATTTCTACCAGCATAATATTATTTAAGATAACTGTTTACTGCCAAGGAGTGCTATGAAGTCTATTTTTTAACAACATTAGCTATTCCCCATTAGCTTCACATTGGTGAAAGAATTTTTAAAAACCAGTTCTAAACATAATTCCACTAGAGATGGAAAGATAAGTTTCCAAACGGTTACGACTTAGGAGCCTTCAAGAAAAGAGCGTACTCCTCAAAGGCCGGCAACGCATCTGCGGTTACTCGGGCGTTGCAGGTGTCCGTGGGCGTAGGATCAGCTAGCTTAGACGATCCGCTGCTCGTTTGCCCCCTTCTCCTATAAAAAATATAAGTAGTTATGATAATTTTAAACCTTTCAGAATTTGTTAACAATAAAGGAGTAACCGTGGATGAGAATGGCAATCCAATTCATAGAGAGGTCACCACCTCTCCGCCATCATTTGTTTTTGAGTCTAAATTCGCAACAACTTCAAAACCAGAGATGACTATCACCACGTCGCCGTGTCAAGAGTCACAAACCGCTGTTTTCGGTAGAACCAAAATTTGTAAAGGGGATCTTCTTTTCGCTGAGGAATTTGATAAAAATAATATCAAAGAGTTAACTCAATGGGATCCAGAGGTCGGGTTCCCGCAGGAACCGGTAAGAAAATGCTAATTTAAGTTCTAATAACCTAATGTATGCTATGCTACCTAAAGTACATTCGATACGAAGCCATTCTAGAGCGAACGTCAAAAATGTAAGGAACTGACAATGACGTTCTATATCTCATACATGACAAGCACATGACTTATCCAACGACAATGTCAGTTCCATACATTTTAGACGTTCGCTGTAGAATCGCTTCGTAGCGTGTGTACTTTGGGGATATGGGCAGCGCTTCGCTAGTTCAGCGAATCCAGGTGGCCGCTTACTCGTTTGCTTATAGTATAAAAAAGCAGTTAGCATACATTGGACATACATAATGTATTACAGGACTATCCTTTCAACGTTTACATGACAGATTCTTTGGGAGTAGAAGACGGAGTCCTCTCGATATCCCCGTCTCTCTTACAATCCAAATATGGTGAAGATATTATCAATCAACGCTTAGATTTAGCCAATACGTAAGTTTCATTTCTTTATTAGCTGTTGCCTGCGACTTTTGCCTCTCCGAATTGAAAAAAAAACTTAGTAAATAGTCCTTCAGTCTATGTTCAATATCTGTGCAAATTTTCATGATATCCGATTAGTTGTTTTGGAGATAAACATGATACCTCTAAAATTTTATTCAACCAAACTTTCTCATCTATAGTATTAGGTACTTACTAATTACAAAGTTTTTATTTTTGAACTGCATTATCCTAAAACTAAGCATTTTTAAATTTAACAAAAACAATATTAAACAGACTTAAAAATATACTTTTCAATAAACTATAATTTTCAAAGATATATGCGCTATTAAGCTCGGAAAATATGATTTTTCTTAACATAAATTGACTTAAATTGTACCTAATTCTACTAAAGAAGTACATATCTTTAGGTGCACGGGTCGCATGGGAACGAGGGAGTGCGCTCAGATCGCGTCTGGTTTTCTGATCCTGCCTCCAGTCATCACAGGCAAGCTTACAACCAAGAAGAAGTTTAACTTCAGATTTGGCAGAGTTGAAATCAGAGCCAAACTAACCGAAGGAAACTGGCTGATACCAGGTAATCTAATCACGAGTAACTAGGGTAACTAATACGAATTTATCTTCGCTCTCCGACAAATTCAGCCATTTTCTGGAGTCTCCTGTCTCCAGTCCAAAGATCCGATGTTTCTCATGAGTCTTCTTCTTTTGGTAAGTCAAATTCCATTTAGTCGGAGTACCTCTAAACCATTCTAGGGGAGAATAGGTAATGAATGTTCCCACACTGGTCAAACCATTGTAAAAGGGTCCACAGAGGAGCTCACACGAAGAAGACTGCCAACATATTACCCTACATCGCTTTTACAAACGTATAGACAAAGTTATCTAATATATCTAAACGTCGCATATACTCTTTGTGTAGAGATAGCATTAGAGCCACGAGACACCGTCTACGGGGACATGCGTTACGAGTCCGGTCTGATCAGAATCGCCTTCGCAAAAGGCAACGCGATCTTCGCGAAGAAGTTGTATGGCGGGCCGGTGCTGTCCGATGCAGAGCCGTACCGTTCCTTCCACATGAAGGAGAAGACTGGTATCTACAACTGGTACAAGGACTTTCATAACTACAGCATGGTGTGGAAACCAGGTCAGTCATGGTAGTAAACGACAGGAACATATGAACAGTACAAGTAACTTTTTTTTTAAATATTATAAAGTGGCAAACGAGCAAGTGGCCACCTGAACTCGCTGAAATAGCGAAGCGACCGCTGCCTATAGACATCTGCAATTGCAGATGCATTGCCTACCCTTAATCTTCGGAGGAGGAGACGCACAGCAAGAGGAAAATTCCTCTCCATATGCGTCCCCTCCCCCGGAAAATTCACTTCCTCTTTCCATCATTTCCTTATACGAACAGGATAGAAAGGGAAAGCGGATTAAAAATTAGTCCTCCGGCACCACACTCTTCAGACAAAACACGGTAACTTCAGTGTACCAGATTTCTTACGAGTCAAGGTCGCGTAGGCATATTCTTGAAGTTAGATCCAGTTATATAAATGGAACGCAACAGTAATCCAATTAGATAATCATGAGTGACTGTTAGGAATCTTGGTCTTTAGGCTCTTTAAACAAAATAGCCGATAACCTCTTTATCGTTAAACAGTTATGGTTGTCTTAATTTGCAGATGGTATGCAATTCTTCGTGGACGGCGAACTGTACGGTACCGTGGACCCTGGTGAGGGATTCTTCTCGTCCGGGACTAAGTACTCGGTGCAGCACGCGACGCAATGGGCACGCGGTACCTCTATGGCACCTCTTGATGAAATGGTATACCATTTAAATGCATTTAAAAAATATAACTCAGTATCCAAAGGCAAGGATATTGTTTCGAAGATATGAGCAAAGACTATAGTGCAAATTGGGTCTTTTTATTTTTTTATTCAGATTTATTACTGTTTCTTTGTTTAAAAAAGAGAAAGTTCTAAAGTACATACACTACAAAGCGATTCGATCGCGAACATCAAAAATTTACTGAACTGACAATGACGTTCGATATCATACACGTGACAAGCCCATGACTTATCGAATGTCATTGTCAGTTTCATAAATTTTCGTCGATTCTATCAGCGATATCGCTAATCTAAAGATGCTTTGGATAACCCTACAGTTATTTTTTCTACCTTCTATTAAATATTTAACATAAGTCTTTGTCCTAGTTTTATGTGTCTCTCGGTCTTCGTGTCGGCGGTGTCAATGACTTCGCTGATGACTCCATCAAGCCCTGGAAGAATAGGAGCAGTAAAGCGTTGTTACACTTTTGGAACGCTAAAGACAGTTGGTACCCGTCATGGTCTGATGCTGCCGTGAAAGTCGATTATGTCAGGGTGTACGCTTTGTAAATTTTAATAAAAGATTAGTGCTAATACAATTTAAGTTTTTCATTTTACCTTTAGATTCAGACGCCTGATGTTGCTATTATTATTGTCTAAAGTGAGACTCAAGGCAGACTCCATCTTTTATGCTGTAATCCGGTTTAGTTACTTCACTTGCTATATTTTATTTACATAGTGATGGTACAGGTGCAAATCATTGTGCCGTCGTCCGTCGTACAAGTCGGACGTTATGGCGTGCAAATCCATAATAGTGAGTGTTCTAACATGGGCTTTATGGTGCGATGCTCAGGCGAGAGCTCAAAAATACACAGTCCCTCCTGCCAAGTTAGAAGCTATCTACCCTCAAGGTCTTAGAGTGTCAATACCAGGTAAATTAAGGTTTTTTTTCATATTTTTTCTGTGTCGAATTCTTTAATTCGTTTCAATAGAAGTTTTCCTGTTGTGATTCTATATTAGCAATCAAATATTTTATAACTTTATACTCAGTAGGAAAACGGATAACAAATTTTATTGATTTGTCTTCATTTTGTTATATTTTAATTAGCACAACTGTAAAAAGTACCAAGGTTCTTACTAAAGTATTCTTTTTATAATGGATAAGCCCTTTATCCGGTCTACTCGATACACTCTAATGATGATAATCATCGTTATCATCACCGTCTAATTCTTTATTTAAAATACATTCAGCTATAACTGTTGGTAAATATTTTAAAAGATAAATCCTTTACACGAGTGTTTCACACAATTCTATACAATAATATAAAACTAGTAGGTAAGGCTTTTATGCTGATTACATTTTTTGTTGTGATTACGGTACCAATTACCCGGTGTAGGAAAATAATCCCACAATTCTCAGTTCTATGTAAAATAAAATAAAAATGACATCTAAGCATCAAAGCAGGCATTCGCCTGTACTGTCGAATCGTCACAAAAATAAACGCATTTTAAACTGCCTTTTTTTATTTGTTCTCTTAGTGCCAAGCAAAAGAGATTGAGTCTTAAATACAGAAAGATATAAAAGAAACATTCAAAAGGGATTAAAAAGCTAGAATTAGCTCTTTTGATTTTTAAATACTAACTTTAAGAACTGATTAATTTATTGCCTATCATTCATCACATTAAAAACTTAAACATGAGTAATTTATTTCTAATAACCACCGCATAATGTACCGCAAACTTTTTCACAATAATGTCAATGACACTTTAAACTTTTTACAAGACTGAGATTGATTACATAAAATGCAAGCAGCCATTGAACTTGGGACCGTCCGAATACAATTTACAACAGCGATACAAGTATAATTAAATAAAACAAGTTTTAAATAAAAAAAACAAACCTGTTCATAGACCCGCCTTACAGATCGAAGGTCAATATTCCATAACATATAGACATATTTTTTTACTAACTGAGGGTCTCCACTGACGAAACATCCATAAGAAAGTTTATTGTCTGAGACAAAGTAAGAAAACAAACATATTTCTATTCGGTTATGTTTCACGGTGGGAGCCTTAACTAACACATGAAGTTGCATTTACTAAATATTTTTCAAAATAAATTTCCAGATGATGGTTTCTCTCTATTTGCCTTCCACGGTAACCTCAATCAAGAAATGGAAGGCTTGGAGGCTGGACAATGGGCAAGAGACATTACCAAAGCTAAAAACAATAGATGGACGTTCAGAGATAGGAATGCTAAGTTAAAGCTTGGAGACACAATTTATTTTTGGACATATGTAATCAAAGATGGATTAGGTTACAGACAAGATAATGGAGAATGGGTAGTTACTGGTAAGATATATTTTTACAAAAGTTAAGTTGAAAGTGATAAGGTCGACTGAGAAGGGCAAGGGTGTACTAAAAATTGCAAGAATAGCAGGCAAAAGAATCTGAATAGATCCATTATCATAGCTTGATTTACTTATTTACTTTCAGAGTTTGTCAATGAAGATGGATCCCCAGCGGATGGACAAGGGACGTTATCACCAAACGTGTCACCAGTAACACCATCTGGCACAAGCGCTCCAAACGTACCTCCAAGAGTAACAAGTGCCCCGTCCTGCCAAGGTTCTGCGACCGCCGTGCTTGGCCGCACTAACATTTGCAAAGGTGTATTACTCTTTAGTGAAGAATTTGAGAAGAACAATATCAAAGATTTGGTTAATTGGGATCCAGAAATTAAATTTCCTCAGGAGCCGGTTAGTGATTTTGTTGCTTAAGAAAAATCTATTGTAGTATACAAAGCCTAGACAGATTACTTGCAGATAAAGGATTGCTTTTGTCTTTGTGTAAGTATACAAATTATTGTGTTTTATAAATGAAATTTCTTTCCAGGACTATCCCTTCAACTTGTACATGGTAGACGGTACTCTCGGTGTGGAAAACGGAATCTTATCTATAACTCCAGTACTTCTTGAATCCAAATACCACGAAGGTTTTATTAATGAGCAGCTGGATTTATCTAACACGTGAGTAGCTTAGCTACAACAAGCTGTACATGAGAAGATTTGATTTATCTTTTACAAAATATCGGAATTTTTAATAATTCATTTACATTTCACATTATTATCATCAGGTGCACAGGTCAAATAGGCACGAGGGAGTGCAAACAAGTCGCCTCTGGAGCTCAGATCCTGCCGCCAGTGATCACAGGCAAAATCACGACGAGAAACAAGTTCAACTTCAAGTTCGGCAGAGTGGAAATCCGTGCTAAGCTGCCCAGTGGAAGCTGGTTGATACCAGGTCAAGATTTTTAATTTATTTGACTTTGAGTCATTAATATTTAACTTTTTCTGCTCCAAGTTCTCAGTTGAAATTGATTTCCATAACTGGCTGTCATTGTAGATTTAATAGCAAACCTACTGTAGCTTTGTTAATATCAAATATGCTCATATCAGTTAAATCTTTCAGAGATAACATTAGAGCCTCGTGATAAAGTTTACGGCGATAAACGCTACGAGTCCGGACTAATCAGAATCGCATTCGCAAAAGGGAATGCGATCTTCGCGAAGAAGTTGTACGGCGGCCCCGTGCTGTCCGACTCGGAGCCGTACCGATCCTTCAACATGAAGGAGAAGATAGGAATCGACAGCTGGTACAAGGACTTCCATAACTACAGCTTGGTTTGGAAGCCAGGTGAGACAAAACAAAGAATTGCAAACAAAACTAGAATTATATTGGATCAAGTTTTTGACTCCCTCTGCCCTTTTCAAGATCTAAAGGTAAAAAAGGGTGAAACACTATTTGTCCCAAAACCCTTGACATTGACCAGGCTAGCAATATCAGCTATGTTGACTAGTTTCATCCATAAAATTACGGGTTCCTGTATAAACATTGTTTTGTTTTCAACAGACGGCATGCAGCTTTTTGTAGATGGAGAAATGTACGGCACCGTAGACCCTGGGGAAGGGTTCTTTAATACGGCGAGACAAAATGCGGTGCCTCACGCCATGCACTGGGTGAAAGGCTCCGTTATGGCACCACTAGACGAAATGGTACTATTAAATTAAATTTATTTAATCAAATCCGAATTGCATCTATGTTTAGTCATTTATTTATTTAGCCTTCAGTTCAATATATGATTCTATTAAAATCTTGTCGGGATTACAATAGTTTCTTAAACTCATTTATAAAAACTAGAAGTACTTATTATAAATCTATACTAATATTATAAAGAGAGCAACTTTGTATTTTTTGAATTTTTGTATGTAACGAATTAACTCTATATCTACTGGGTAGATTTCAAAAAATCTTTCACCATTAGAAAGGTACATTATCACCGAGTAATATAGGTTGTATTATTTAATTCCACGCGGACGAAGTTGCGCACAACAGCTAGTAATTGATAAAATAAATATTATAATCAAAAACAATGAGTGATTTTACTTATTATTCTTCCAGTTTTATGTCTCTCTTGGTCTTCGTGTTGGTGGTATCCATGATTTCACTGACGGTCCTGAGAAGCCATGGAAGAATAAGAACAACAAGGCAACCGTTAATTTTTACAACGCTCAAGAAAACTGGTTTCCGACTTGGTTCGATGCTAATCTGCTGGTGGACTTTGTCAGGGTCTATGCCTTGTAGGGGTTTACTTTGGTTCTTTTTCTTTAAATACTGACTGTCTATGGTCTAAGATTCGTTTTTTATCTTTGGTCATTGAACTTGAGCAGAGCTAAAGTGCTTAAAGTGTTTTTACTTACGTTGAGATTTTTAGATTAGTAAATAAAATGTGTTAAGACAAGAGTAAGGTTATTTGAAGATAATGAAAGTATTATTGCGAGACATGTATCCTTTATTCCAAAAAATATATAAAGTACTGCGAGAAACGAGGACCAATAAGTCGTCGATTACACGATACTGGAGGACACTAGGAACTAAATAAGATAGACCAGGAGTCTTATTGAACCAAATTATGTATCATAAGAAGTACCACGAACAAGGATGTTCTGTATATCGTAGAAAGTACAACAGTAATAACGCTGATTCTCGTTTCGGTATAAAGCGGTTTATATTTAAAAATGTAAGATGATATATATTGTAGTTCCGAAATATACTAAATACTCATTAGTTTCTGTATGTTACATTAGTAATGTCTTGGTTGTGATAAACAAATAAATTTTATATAATAATTTAATTACTTTTATTTTATTCCATACTTAGTTTATGAAGTAGAAATCAAATACTTAGACTATTGACATAAAGTTTTCAATACCTACAGTACATCAAAAGTAATTGATATCAAACTTAACAACAGACAACAACATAACTCACGCCCTTAACCCAGAGGGGTAGGCAGAGACAACGGACCTCCATTTGGCTCGATCCTGACACACCTCTCTCGCTTCTTCTACGTCTATACATCTACGCATGCATACACGACGGTTACGCGTAGGCGTTAATACCGGCCTTCTTGAGCAACTCCCCAATTTATTATATATTATACAAGTAACTTAAGTAAATAACTTATCCCTGTCTTCAATGAATCATATTATAATTAGATTTCTTCGAAAATCATAGCTGATAAGATATTGGGGGTTACCCAAAGTATCTTTTGAAATCGAATAAAATGTATGAAGCTGACAATAACATTCGATAAGTCATGTGCTTGTCACGTGTGAGATTTCGAACGTCATTCGATACATTTTTGATGTTCGCTATCGAATCGCTTAGCGCATGTACTTTGGGTTAACCCCTTGATGGTAACTAAAGGTGCTATTTCATTTGACTGCACGTGCCATAGAAGTAGACTGGCATATTGTATGGTTCCAAAGAGAACGCTTATCAACAAGAATTTTAAGCAGCTTAGCATTTTGAAGTCGAACTATTTTATATTTCTCTTTATCTAGGAGGGATAGCTTTACCTAAGTAAGGAATAATTTCAGATAATAAATTAGACCACTAAATTGTTAAAACTTTCGTGAGACATTATTATACTTTGTTTATTTATAACGGCTAAAAACTCACGTGTAATTTTCGGTCAACGGTACCGACTAGTTTCGAACTCTTCGGGAGTCCATCATCAGGGCGAGTGCTTATTGTGTCAGTGCGCCGCCCAGCAGCGCTGCGACCGCGACCACCGAAATATACGTTTACACGTCAGTTTTTAGCCTTTTTAAATAAATAAAGTAAATTAGACCAGTTAATATTCTGATTTTCCTCATCTCGTGTGAACATTTGCAATTAAAACGTATAGTTAGTCGTTGTCAAGTCGTCGTTTAGAACAGACGTCATGGCTGGAAAATACATGTTACTAATAGCACTCTTTATCTATACTTTTGGTCTCAATGACGCATATACAGTACCTCCCGCGAAGCTAG
>QDHC01006115.1:222909-232990 GCA_013186455.1 Papilio dardanus tibullus
GTAGTATATTCTATGTATTATTCCAGTCTATATTCTACATCTATTCCAAATTTCATCAAGATTCTTTAAGCCGATCTGGAGATATCTTCTAACAAACATCCCTATGTCCAACAATCCTAACTTTCGCACTTATATCAGCAAGATTTTATGGATTTTATATAATTTCACTTATGTTTAAAAACTTCTGATGTTCTTCAATTTTGCAGATGACGGTTTCAGTCTTTTCGCTTTCCATGGCAAACTGAACGAGGAGATGGAAGGTCTGGAAGCAGGTCAATGGTCACGTGATATAACGAAAGCGAAGAACGGAAGGTGGACATTCAGAGATCGAGATACAGCGCTGAAGATAGGCGATAAAGTATACTTCTGGACTTTTGTTATTAAGAATGGTCTGGGATATAGACAGGATAATGGTGAATGGACCGTCACAGGTAATTTGACTTCAGTATTAAACCTTATTCGAGTCTAGGTATCGAATAAAAAAATATGGGACACGTTAGTGTGAATATCTGCTGAAAAACCTGTTCAAAATCAATTACGTACCTCATTTATAACGCTTTTGACAGGGATAGACTTTCAACAGTTGTATCCCACAATCTTACCCTAGGGCTTTAGACTGATGTCACGCAAAAAACAGACTTATTCAGGTGCGAAATCTTCGTTTTTCCTGCGAACTTGGTCTGATGAAGCCCTAGAGATATAAATAGTGGGTACAGGTTTTTAACTTTGATTTAGGTAGTCAAGAAGATAATTTAACTATAGAGCTCTGTAATGTACTAAAATAATTTGCTTTAAGGATTCGTCGATGAAGAAGGTAATCCTGTGAACGACAATGGTACTCCAAAAGATGTAACAACTCCGAGTCCTGCACCTACAGACTCTAACGACACAATGACCACTGTACTGCCCACGTCACCGTCCGTGCCACCTTGCGAATCGTCCCCATCGGTGGTGTCAGTACCAGGCTTCGTCTGTAAAGGGCAATTGCTTTTTGAATCCAACTTTAATACTAACATTGAAACGGGACGTTTATGGAAACATGAAATTAAATTTCCAGGTGAACCAGTGAGTAACAAATAACTAAGTTACTATAAAAATTATATCATGAATAAAAGGTTTGATTTTCTACTTAGACATGGTAACGAATCAACGTCATCTGATGTTGTTGCCAAGTAATCAAATAACCAAGCGAATCACAAAAACCTTTGTCAGATTTTTTGGAAAGATTATTGTGAAGATTTTTAGTTAACGTTGAATGTTAACTTTTTTGATCTGTTTATAATATTCATATTTCAGGACTACCCTTTCAACGTGTACATGGCAGAAGATAATATACGTGTGCAAGATGGAAATCTGTTAATATCACCTCTCACGTTGGAAGCTAAATACGGTGAAGATTTCGTCAGGCAGACACTGGATCTTTCACCCAGGTAGACAATATATTTACGACCGACAACGCCATGTTTCGTACTCGATCCCATCCTTACATAGTATAAATCAATAACGCTTTTTATGTTTGTCCCTATATGTGCTTGAATCTTTAAAACTACGCTACGGAATTTGATGCGGTTTTTTATAGATAGATAGAGTGATTCATAAGGAAGGTTTATATGTATAACTAGCGACCCGCCCCGGCTTCGCACGGGTGCAATTATGATTAGTATGGCTGTTATATACAACAATTTTTCTGTAGTGTATTTAGTATTAGCATTGCACCCGTGCGAAGCCGGGACGGTTCGCTAGTTATATATAAAACAACAAGAAGATATACCTTCATAGTTTTCTTTATTTGTTACTACTCGTCTCTCACTCTTACTCTTGTGAATCTATCCAAATTCTACATTAGGTATTGCATGCATATATAGAGAAGGTTTTATAAATTATAACGTTTCCAGATGCACAGGAGTTCTAGGCACGTCTGATTGTCAACGTACAGCGTCCGGGCCTCACATCTTGCCGCCTGTCATCACAGCAAAGATAACTACTAAGGACACTTTCAGCTTTAAGTATGGCAAAATAGAAGTGCGCGCAAGAATGCCGTTTGGGCATTGGTTGATTCCTGGTTGGTACCAAAATATATAAACTTTATATTCTTTATATCACCCCCTTAGGGTAGGCTCCGAGCCCCTCGGTGGGGACTTATAGTGAGCTGGTGATGATGTTGATGATGATGAAATTCATATTCTTTGCTTTCTAGTTACTAGGTTTGTATAAGTCATAACTTCAATATTATAGTCCTCATTTGATTTTAATATTATCTGGCTGAATTATCTTAGATTTTTCTATAATAATTTCCAGAAATACAACTAGAGCCCCGTGACAATGTGTACGGACATACCAACTACGCGTCTGGCTTGTTACGGATTGCCACTGTTAAGGGCAATCTTGAATCCTCCAAGGTGTTGTACGGTGGCCCAATAATGTCTGAATCAGATCCTTATAGGTGCGTATTCCTTGATTAATCAAATTAGAAGAATTAAAAATGATGTAGATTTAATTATGGTTAGTGGGTATGATATTAAATAATAAATTACTCTTAGGTCTGCATACCTAAAACGTAAGGTCTACGATGACTACTGGGCAAGAGACTTCCACAACTACACTATGATATGGCGGCCAGGTAAGTATTCTATTAGTAAACAAGCTTAACTTTAAGCTTTTTAATTAAATTTAAAAACATATCTTTAGATGGAATAACTCTTCTTGTGGACGGAGAGCAATACGGAGAAGTGAACGCAGGAGAAGGATTTTCAGACGAGGGAAGGAACAACAACGTGACAGCGGCGCCGCAGTGGAAGAAGGGAACTGTCATGGCTCCATTTGATGAACTGGTGAGGAAGGGAAGAGACATTTAGTTCCGTACAAAGTAAAATTAGATATTAAATCTTACTTATGCATCACAATATCTAATAGCGAACACATCACAGTAGTTTTCAATATTTGTGATGTCATTCTGAGTAAAAACATAAGGGTTAAACATTATTAAGCTATACCTTATTTCCTGATTCGAAATTTCTCCGTTTTAATTTATTTATTAAGGTATGTACACCAATTGCATGTTCTACAAACTTTAGGAATCGAGACACTATACAAAGAGAAAAACGAACAGAAGAATACACACGTGACAGGAGACATACTAATATAAATAATGATATACTTTATTTATTTAAAACTGCTAAAAACTAATGTGCAATTTTCGGTGACGGTATCGACTAGTTTCGGACTCTTCGAGAGTCCGTCTTTAGGGCGAGTGCTTATTTTCGATGGTCGCGTTCGTGGCGCGTCTCGCATCGTGTGCCAGAGCACGGAGCGCGCGGTTATGTAGACCATATTCTTAGTATTAATAATGCCAAAAAAAACATGAAACTAGGGAGGCTACCCAAAGTACTTTTCGATTGGTGATATCGCTGATGGAATCGACTAAAATGTATGAAACTGACAATTACATTCGAACGTCATTGTCATTGTCATACATTTTTAACGTACGCTATACAATACCTTCGCAGCGAATGTACTTTGGGTGAGACCCTTTTGTGATTTTATTTTCCAGTTCTACTTTTCGCTGGGTCTAAGCGTGGGAGGTATCCACGAGTTTCCAGACGGTCCCAGCAAGCCCTGGAACAATGGTTCCCCGAAGGCCATGCTCAAGTTCTGGAACTGTCGCGATCATTGGTTGCATACGTGGAACTCTAACTTCAATACTCTCAAAATAGACTACGTTAAAATGTATGCGCTGTGAAAGGTAGATTTAGAAATTGTTTATCTTATAGTAATAGTAGTAGTAGGCGCCATGTTTCCGCAACTCCACGACTGGCGCGTATTTTAACACAGGTCTTGAATCTGTCCAGCCAGCACAGCACTCCAAAGAACCTTAGCAGCCCTTTCTTTTAAACATCTTTGATTGCGCTAGTCCTGGAGATGCGAAAATATAGTCTTTGTCCCTTATTACTACTTGGATTAAACTAAATTATTTTACGTTTATAATATTTATGATTTATTATTCTAAATTCTAGAAAAAAATCATTTGATATAATAAAACGTAGAAAGAGAAAGAGATGGAACTGGTTATAGCGTATACGGTTGAGGGACAAAAATCCTTTAGACTACGTCATAGCTATGTTGTGTGTGTATTACTTTACGGTTTTAAAACAATAATATAATGTCTTAAGCCTTTGCCTGGGACGTAAGAAAAATTATTTCCCTTAATTAACTTTAATATATACATAATAGGTGTGTTATTTTTAAATGTTCTTTCCTTTTAAGGTTCAACAACGCCCTGAGGTTTAGCGAGTCATCATTTAAAATATCAGTTACAATGTATTTTATTAATTAAAAAACAATAAAAATGTAAAAAAAAAATGTTTCTTTTATTCCTAACTTATTTCTATGCACTAAAACACAAAATATATTTGGGAAGTCTGTTAAAAAGAAAAATAAAATAAAATCGAATCTTTACTGGTCAAAATAAGTTTAGATAAAATTAAATTATTGTGTTATTATTATAACAAAAAGGTCAAAAGCTTAAAGGTTAAAAGGTTAAAGGTTTTGACCCATGATGGGCTCCATTTTCCGCAACTCCACGACTAGCGCGTATTTGGCGTGAATACACATATCTTTGAATTTCTTCGCCCATATGTGCAGGTTGCAAGGTCAAAAGCTTATAGATACAAGATTGTTATGTAATTATTTTATTTAATGGAATAAGTAAAGTTATAATCATTCTATAAAATACCATTAAATAAATACCTCAGAACAGTATAAGAATTCACTTGGTTTACGTATTTTTTTATAATATTTTACCTAACCACTTAAGTGATCAAGGAATTTTAACAAATTAACAAAATTCGTTATCTATACTAATATTATAAAGAGAGAAACTTTGTATTGAAATAACTCAAGAACTACTGGGCCGATATCAAAAATTCTTACACCATTAGAAAGCTAAATTATGTCCTAGTAACATAGGCTATATTTTAACACCACCTTACGAAGTCGCGACCAACAGCTAGTTTCATATGTTTCAAAATATTATGAAATAATGATGAATAATTCCCAAAGTGTGTCTGTATTACCAATTCTGATAACGCATAGATGTTTATAATTAAATAGAATAAACATACAAGCATACGTATAACTAATATTATAAATGAAAATGTTTGGATGTATGGATAATGGAAAGTTTTATTTTTCTATACTTTAATATTATAAAGACAGAAACTTTGTATTTTTGTTTGTATTGAAATAACTCAGGAACTACTTGGCCGATTTCAAAAATTCTTTCATTATTAGAAAGCTACATTATCCCCGAGTAACATAGACTATATTATTTATTTCTACGCGAACGAAGCCGCTAACAACAGCTAGTTTAGACATAAAAATCTTATGATTTTTGCCGACAAGATCCTTTTCTGTCCATATAGTACTCTAGTGAGAAGCACCAGATTTTCGTCCTCCACTTTAATCTATGTTTCGTCATCTCAGTTTTGCCCAAAAGATTGTCTTCGCAAATATTAATTTGTTTACGCATGTGTGGTTTTACCAAAAGGTTAAAAATTTTTAGAAGATAAAATAGTTGTTTTTAATATAAAATACTAGCTGTTGTGCGCGACTTCGTTCGCGTGAAATTAAATAATATAGCCTATGTTATTCGGGGATAATGTAGCTTTGTAATAGTGAAAGAGTTTTTGAAATCGGCCCAGTAGTTCTTGAGTTATTTCAATACATACAAAAATACAAAGTTTCTCTCTTTATAATATTGGTATAGATTTCATGACTATTATATGTGCCGTTTTGTTTTAGTTCTTTATCTTTGTTATCAATGTCCGATAGCAAATAGGAATAAATATGGTTTCGTACTTCGACAATCGGAATTCACGGTTAGACGGTAATTGGAATCAGTCACCTTTGTTCAGGGAAATAACCTAGGGGGTTACCCAGAGTACATGCGCTACAAAGCGATTCGATAGCGAACATCAACAATGTATGGAACTGACAGTGACGTTCGATGTCATACACGTGATAAGCACATGACTTTTTTTGTCGATTTCATCAGTGATATCTTCAATCGAAAGATACTTTAGGTGAACACCTGATTTCTTTGAAAGTATGTACTCATTTGTGACTAGCTTTTGCTCCCGACTTCCGCCGTCCGCGCTGAATCATACGTGTACAATTTACAATTGTTTTTGTCTGTACGTCAGTCTATTTGTTCCAGGTAATCTATACTAATATTATAAAGAGAGAAACTTTGTTTTTTTTAATGTATTGAAATAACTCGAGAACTACTGGGTCGATTTCAAAAATTCTTTCACCATTAGAAAGCTACGTTATCCCCGAGTAACATAGGATATATTATTCCACGCGGACGATGTCGCGAGCAACAGTTAGTACCTAATAAATTGCGTAAGTAATACACTTTACATATATAGCAAATTAAATTATAATAACATAAAATATCTTAGAACTAAAACAAAAAGAAATCCCCGATAATACGTCACATATTGCAAGAATAACTTGGAGGTTATCTCTACTTGGTTATATCACGACAGGTTAAAAGCCACTGCGCTTAACCTGCTACTTCCATTTTGGATAAAAAAGTGATGAAAAATATTTTTGAGTTTAGCGTGTTATCATATATAGATTTGAGAAGAAACAGATTAATATAATGGACAAATTCTGAATCGAATCTTAAAGTTAGCACCGCTTAGAAAACCAACTTTACGTTTAGAAAGTTTAAAGCGTGATCTTATAATTTAAGATGCTATAACATATTTAAATGATGTTTTCGAATTTGGCCATACCTGTTATAATAAAGCCTATTAGAAGTTCATTAATTGTATCGTCAATATTTAAGTAAAGAATGGTTCAGCCACCACCGACTAAATACATAAGTAAGTAATCAAGAGTTTTGTTAAAATGACGTTGATTGCGCCCGATGTGGCCGAAAGCAGGACAAGTTCAATGCCAAAGTTCTTGTACATCCCAAAACACGAACGATGAGTTTGCGTCAGCCGAGTTATACAAGTATCATCACAAAGACGGTACGGTCATCACGAATGAGACGTAAGCAGTAGCAAAATGGCCGTCGCGGGCGCAACACGTTGCTCCATTATTATATTATTTTGTATCTCAAATATTGTCAATTCCCAAAAGGAATATAAAATCCCCGATGTAACGATAGAAGCATTGAGCCCCAAAGGAATAAAGATCTATATACCAGGTAAGATTTTATTATTTTTAATTATATTGATTACTAAAAAAGATATAATAAAACTATTAATGTCTCAGTCAAAAGTTTGAATATTTGGATGTATCATTTTTAACATTTTAGAAACCCCCGTTAGATTCATAAAAACATAAGAACAAAGAACCAACAAAACTGGTATATTATTGAATCACCTAATTTGATGTAACTTTAACATTTCTTTATACATTAACTAGCTATTGCTCGCGACTTTATCCGCGTGAAATTAAAAATATATATCCCATGTTACTCAGTAATAACGTAGCTTTCTAATAGTGAAAGAATTATCGAAATCGGCCAAGTAGTTTTTGAGATATTTGAAAACATAGAAAAATGTAAGATCAGCGAATAGTTAATTTAGTTTTGACAGACAGGAGGAGCAGAATTGATCTTCTCTTGATACTGAACACGATAGACGTACACTCTTTGACACCAACTGGTTGTGATTCGAACCCAGTTACTGTACATTATGCATTTAAATGTGTTCTAAAGTCATCAGAAAATATCTTTAAGCAACATTCTATAGCCGAGACTGCTTAAAATTAAACCCCAAGAAGTAATATTTTCATATTCTTACTGATTACTAATACGATCGACGTTTGTTTGGAGGTATCTCCAACGACTGAATGAACCTCGATGAAATGCACAGATGTAGAATATATTTTGGACGAACATAGGCTACTTATTAAGTTTTATATTTCGCGCAGATGGAGTCAGGCGCGACAGCTGGTCTTGGTTTTTAATTAGCATTATGTTCTTTCGCTTTCAGATAATCCCAAATTAAGTTTATTCGCTTTCAACGGGAGAATAAATAAGCCGATAAGTCAGAATGACGTTGGTGAAATTTCTGCTGAAATTACTTCGCCGTTGGACGGCAAGTGGATTTACGAAGATCCTCAGTTGGAACTTAAAGTCGGTGACGTCATCAATTATTATGTATTCGTCGTATATGATCGATCTGGATACGTAAATGATAAAAAAAGTTTCACTCTAACAGGTATGTTCAACATTATTGGCATTTGTGAACAAGTTATATGAAAGGAGACGGAAACTTGTAGGCCCCAATGTAATAAGATGTGACGTGGTTTTAAAATCCTTAAAGATAATCACAGAACTCAGCGACTTGAATCTCTGATTTATCACTTAGGCTTCCTCTCACGTGCCGTATTAATAGTCATCTTTGTAACAACCTCTTACTTGACACTAGAAATGCTTACTATCTAATCTCTTATGCAGAAATGCTTGATCAATATATCAGAACATTCAAAATAGTCATTAGTCATATTAAATACAGTATTTAAATGTCATGCAGAATTCACAAAACCAAACAGTGCAACAAGTATAACAAGACCCTCGCAGTGTCGGCCGACTGTAACACGGCTGCGCGTGGGCACCCCGTGCTCTGGTCAGATTATATTCGAAGACAACTTCAACAGCCTGAACGAGGACTTATGGCAAATCGAGCAATACATTCCGGATCAGCCTGTTAGTATAGCTGATGTTGACCCGTTTAAGTTCAATTAATGGTGCGTTTCTTTTTGGGTGATGTCAATTAGATCGATTTATTCATTGGTGTCGTACATTTTCCAGGAGTATCCGTTCGTGTCATATCAACGACCGCCGAATGCGCAGACTGTGACAGTAAACGACGGAATTTTAAACATTGCACCGAAGCTGCAGCAAGAACAAAATGGCTTCAACCAAGAGTCTTTGTATAGTGGGTCACTCGATCTCTACAGCGGGTATTTAGTACTTTACACAATAGAGTTAGTAAGATAAACAATGTCTGAGCTATAAATGTAGTATAAAAAATCGATATTTATTAATGGTAGATGTACGAGAACAGCAGAGTCATGCAGAGTGACTGCGATGGGCGCCAGTATTCTGCCCCCGGTGGTGAGTGGACGACTCACGACCAAGACCTTCGCGTTTACGTACGGTGTTGTTGAAATCAGAGCGAAACTGCCGCAGGGAGATTGGCTTTATCCAGGTAAGTGATGGTTGATGTGGTGTACTAACTTCAGACTTGCTTGTCGGACGTCTACCATTTGAAGGCAGACGAGGCTGTCACGGAGAGTCTGTCAGTGGTGCTCGAAGAGTGTGCAAAGAGTGCACCACAACTATTTTATTATATTTGTATGTCGCGTGAGGCATTACCATCTTACGAAGGTGAACATTAGTTTCCTTGAAATGTTACTTCACCAATAGTTTCTAGGGTATACAAACATGTGGTTCGCAACATTATATCGCTTGACAGCAAGATACACTGCGGTTTCAATTACTGTTGACAAGGCAGTTTTTCGTACAGCCATTGCACAAAGCTATTTTAACAACTATTTTATTGATGTTTCCTAATTTTTATTTTCAGAAATTCTACTAGAATCATTACTTAAGAAGTACGGCACCCCAAAATACGCATCGGGCGTAATTAAAATCGCAGGAGCTCTTGGCAACCGTGATCTCAGGCTTGGACCTGATGAATATGGAAATAAGGTAGATTAAAAAAGAGAAAAATAATGGGAATAAAGTCTTATGGACTATTAATAAAACATGGTTATTGTTAATGTTTCAGATTCTGTACGGAGGTCCAATAATGAACTTAGCGTGCAAGGATGTTCTACAAGGCCGAAAGGAGCTATTCAATGGAGATCAGTGGGGGGACAGTTATCGCGTCTATTCATTACGGTGGACACCAGGTAAGGTTCCTTATTATATATTTAGTTTAAGCACGGGGTTCCATTCCATACAAAAGTTTTTTAGTTAATTTTTTTTCACTAGATGGGGTTACGAGCAGAGTATTGAAATTAGGAAACTAACGCGGCAATTTATCAACTTGAA
>QDHC01006115.1:238195-256387 GCA_013186455.1 Papilio dardanus tibullus
TTCAATTTCAAAGATAATACGAGTATAATATACAGTAGAAGGTTGGTTATAAAAACAATTGAAAAGCTGAAAATATACGATCCTTATTTAAAAAAATATTACCCCATCTGCACTTCACTGATATACAGCATGTCCCAAAATTCAACGGCAACTTGCACTGGTATTGGCTTACCGTTGAATTTAGGGACACGCTGTATATTAATGAACAGGCTATAAACTGCGGTATTTTATGCCTTTCTAATTTCTCCATTTTGGATTTGATGGTAGCAGTTGGGAGTGCTGGAAGATTCAGACTAATAAAAGTGTTAACTTTCCTTAACATTAAAGCGCGTTTGAACGAAGAAAAAGCTCTCGTGGCAATGACCTACAATGAATGAAATGCGTTTGTTTTATCTCAACGCTTTTTTAGCGCGCGTTGAAAAAGCGCTTCTGTGAATGAAAGTTATACTTACAGTTTCGGTGTAAAGTTTATCTATTAGAAAATATTATTTTGTAATAACAAGGATAACAGTAAGGAAACTCTTGAAAAAACACTTTATATTTTGTCACATATATAAAAAAATGCGTCGACAGCTACTGAATAAATATAATTTTAATTTGCGTCATTCTTTGATAACCGGAAGGGTTTGTAATAGTTAATTTTACACGAAGTTTTTTTTTTATATTATGTTAAACACAATGTTAAATATACAGGTTACGAGATGAATAAGTTTAATTTACAAACAAACCTCGATAACCGAGAGTCCAAGGGACCGCGATATTTGTCTCGCTTAGAGGTTTCTCTCTAATCCGTTTATCTCGCTTATGGTGGTAGCTCGTTGGGATAGAATGACTATCGCTTATAGAGGTTTCTCGTGAATCCAGGTTTCATTGTACATTGAAATATGTTACCATAGCCAATATGATACTTATGTTTATTTTTTATTTTTTTAATATGCAACATCAAAAAACATAAAAGAAAAAAAGAAATTACTCTTTAACATTTAATTTTAAGCGTTAAAATATACGATACTACATTTTGTGCACGACTTCGACCGCGTGGATAATAATATAGTCTATGTTACTCGGGGATAATGTAGCTTTCTAATGGTGAAAGAATTTTTGAAATCGGCCCAGTACTTAGTTCTTGATTTATTTCAATACATACAAAAATACAAGATATTAAAAATACAAAGTTTCTCTCTTTATAACATTAAAGTATAGATTAACATACCTATATTCGTTAGCAGGCTGTAGGCTATAACACTCTGACAGCTAAGGCCGAACAAATAGAACCTTTCAACCTCAACCCCGATTCAACCCTTATTATTTTATGATATATCGTATTTTGAAGGGTCACTGTTACTATGATTTGTATATACTTGTTTAAGTTACCTATGTTAATATTTTATAGTTAAACTATTATCGTTGCTTGATTAAAAGCCAACTCATTTAATTTCATATGAAACTATGAAAACTGTTGTTCGCGACTTCGTTCCCGTGGATTAAAAATAATTCGCTATGTTACTCGGGGATAATGTAGCTTTCTAATGGTGAAAGAATTTTTGAAATCGGCCCACTAGATCTCGAGTTATGGCAATACATACAAAAATACAAAATTTCTCTCTTTATAATATTAGTATAGATTAAAACTTTCAATGCTGCAAGCTCGCAAGCAAATACATTTCATACAAATAAATCTCAGCATTGAATGTGTTTACTTACTAAAAGAGTTAGTTATTTTAATATTTTCCTCTATGTAGTTACCGATCTGATGAAGGCCAGTACTTATCATTGAATTTTGGGACACGCTGTATATGTTTTCAATAGCAGTAAACCGTATTATATATTCATATTATTTAAAACATGGTTTAAAGTAACGCGTTAAAGAGCGAGCTTTTCGTAGCAAAGCTCAAGAAGCTTTGAAAGTCTCAACTTTGTTTGAACTCAGTTACGCAAGCATTAATACTTGAGTTAACATAAAGAATGAGTTGTTAACATACATGTTTTAAGGAAAATTCTTAATCGTATTCAAAATCTTATTTTAAATACATTTCAATAGAGAGGACTTGTCAAAGGATTTCATCATCAACATCACATCAGCCTATCGTCGTCCAGTGCTGAACGTAGCCTCCCCTAGCGATTGCCTCAATGCCTAGACCTGTGCTGACCGGATCCAGTGCACAGCCTCAACATGACCAGGTTTTCGGTTCTTCATTGTCCATCTTAAAAGTTTCGGATTATTAAAAAAAAAATTTTTAGATACTACGTGGAACATATTTATGTAAATTATGAGTTTTCACGGTAGTAAAAACGCTTATACAGGTTTCTCACGAATACATTTCTCGCTTATCGAGGTTCGACTGTATGTGCAGAAGAATACTATCACTCTTATACATTTTGCAACAAATATATACATAAACAGTAACCGTTTCATAGTTGAACCGATCAGAGGGTTACCCATAGTCATGCGCTATAAAACAATTCGATAGGGAACATCAAAAATGTATGTAACCGACAATGACGTTCGATATCTCACACGTGACAAGCAAATGACTTAACGAATGTTATTGTCAGTTACACACATTTTTAAAGTTCGCAATCGAATGGCTGTCAAGGGTAACCCTCTGTAGGCCTTTACGAAATAAACAACATAACCGGCCTTCAGCAGAAACCCTATGAGGCAAATGAAATCAACTCATTTGTCCCACATACTAATATAATGAAATTTGGGGAAATCACAAGATACATAGTTACTTGTAGTGTCATGTAGTTCGACCCATGATGGGCTCCATTTCCCGCAACTCCACGACTAGCGCGTATTTTGCGTGACTTCACACACGTCTTTGAATTTCTTCTCCGATATGTGCAGGTTGCATCACGATGTTACATAGTTACTTATAGGCAAATTTATTTCACTTTAATTCTTACGCTGGGGTCTAAAACACCACGTACGTGTCTCACTTATAGCATACCAAAAAATAAGTACGGGGTCGAAAACGCCTCGTGCTGTCCAAATGGAAATAATAATATAATTGTTGCGGCACTGAACGTGTTAATAACCTGAAAATACTGTTGAAAATATCGTTTCTTATTTAAGAACCACTGGGCTTTTGAAAGATTTGGATTAGAAGATTGCAAATGTTCATGGGCGTCGAAAATCAACCCGTTGATCCAGCCGCTCTTTTGCCCCCTTCTCCTATAAAAAAGTTTTTATATATAGGACAAAGGAATATATTCTTCATATAAATATGTTTTATATATTCATAGTAGATGTAACAACTAATTTTGTTCCACCGGGAAAATTTATGTAAATCCAGAATCCACGCAGGGATTGCTAAACCAAATCCCTGGACAAGGTGAATGACACGTACATATCTATTTATATCTCGGCTTATTAACTAACTTTTGTATACGTCTTCGTCCGCGTGGAATTAAAAAATATAGTTTATTTTACTCGGGGATAATTTAGCTTTCTATTAATGAAAGAATTTTTGAAATCGGCCGAGTAGTTCTTGAGTTATTTCAATACATACAAATTAAAATCTTTCCTGGTCATAATATTAGTACAGATAACTAATTGTAAACATTATTGATATTTGAGTATTTATTTTATTAATTCAAAGATTATTTTTATTATTTTCATCTGCGAGAAATAAAAAGCATGCAGATAGCATATGCGTTCTTCCAGCGTTCTACATTAAGATCCGTTTAGCTGTTCCAGAGATACCTTGTAACAAACACCCATCTACACTATTTACAAAATAAAATAAGAAAACATCATATTATTAATATAAAAAAACATCTACAAAACCCACCTTCGGTCATAAACGTATGATTTGTTAACACTAATGACATTATAAAGCGAAGCTCGCGTCGTAAAATTGTTAAATTTATTAACGCTTACACATTTAATTGTGCATGACTATTAACAATACAAAATATAAGCACTTAATTTATATTTCATAATATATTTAAATAACCTAATATTGATAAGAATCTCCGATTATTAATATACAAAAATATACTGTTATTCTTAATCTCAGGTATAGACCTGAGATACTTTGAACAGATACTAATTTTCGATTTAGTGTCTAAGCGCGCACAACACTATATATCCTAACCAATTCACACGAGCGCTTTTTAAACGCGCGCTAAAAAAGCGTTGAGATAGAACAGATACATTTCCATGTATCTGTTCACACGGTGGCGCTTTTAAATTTTTATCGCGTCGTTATATTTTGAGCGCTGGATGGACGAAACAAGAGTCATTTTACAGCGATCGTATTAGCGAAGGGGTTAAAAAGCGTCAACGCGGACGTTAAAAGGCATCCATATGTTTGCAGGCTAAGAGAATGTGTTTGATAATTTTCTTAGATTTAAAAATTGTAGATATGCGTAGCGTTGAAGGGTCCTTGTGGAACATCATCATTATTACCAGCTCGCTATACATCCACAATGAGGGGCGCGTAGCCTACCCCCTAAGGGGTGACTAGACCTAAAACCTTGTTCGCACCAGGATAGTATTTTAGTCGAGTAGCAAGTAGCATTTATCCGAACAAAGGATTTACTACTGTTCGGACTCGTTTAAGCCTAAACCTACGCACTAGGGTAGTAATTTAGTAACTTAACGTGTCCGAACAGCAACATTTTAGTAGTATTAGTAAATCCTTTATTCGGTTATTTGATACTTGCTACTCGAATAAAACACTATCCGAGTGCGTATATGGCTTTAGTCAACCACGCTGGCCCAGTACGGGTCAACTTCACAGATATCTTTAAATTTATTCGTTGATATGTGCAGGTTGCATCACGATGTTTTCCTTCACTGTAAGTGCGTCGGGTGAATATGTAATTATGAAAATCTAAAAACAAGTCTTAGTGGAATACAGAAGTATTATTTATAAACATTATATTATGTTGTATTGTGACCCCCCTTTTACCCCCCCCTAGTACTATTTCTGTATGATTTGGAGTTGAGCCAAGCGCACGTATTGATATCACGTCATCTCAGAAATCATGACATATATATTATAAGTATTGAGACGTAGAAATCTATACTAATATTATAAAGAGAGGAACTTTGTATTTTTTAATTTTTGTATCTTTGTATGTATTGAAATAACTCAAGAACCACTGGGCTACTACTATTTAACTACTACTATTTTAAACTATTTTTTAATTCCACGCAGAGGGAGTCGCGAGCAACAGTTAGTTAATGATAAAAATAAAGAATTTAAAACTTTAAATCAGTTATGTAGGGCGGACGGGAGTGTTACTGACGTGTATCGATCTACGAATAAATTGATGGTGTTTTACGTCAATTAAAACGTCTGTTCGAAACAAATTTTATCGGTTTCCTATATCGTATAATTTTAAATGCATAAAACACTTTCAATACTAACAAAGGAGTTTAAATTGAATAAAGAAACTTTGTCTTGCTTTTTTGCTGTGTCCGCGTGAGTTTATGTTGTTATAAACGTAGGTTTTCATTGAAATATAACTTGTATAATAGTCATCTTTGCAATGTTTTCGAAAAACTAAGAACTGTTAAGAGTGGAAGCCCACGCTGATTTCCAAAATATGAATTAATCTAATTTTTACGAAGGGTAGCACTGAATAATATAAAATTCCTCTATTCCTGCTTCTCCTCCTTTCTCTCTCCCTATGTATGTTCAAATCTTTAAAACTACGCAACGGATTTTAATGCGTTTTTTTATATAGATACAGTGATTAAAGAGCAAGGTTTATATGTATAACTTATATGTTGCATTGCACCAATGCGAAGCCGGGGCTGGTCGCTAGTTAAATATAAAAGAATCAACAAAAATAAACGTAAATTTTATTTAAATTTCTCATTTCTCTCTTAAAAAAGTTGTTACCAAAAGATTTGACTTAAATAAACAAAACTAAAAACGTAAGCACTTATCTATAATTAACAAAAATTGGTGTACTTACAAAGTTCTACAAATTGCTTTCAAATCGAACCTTACTTTACAAACCAATCGTTTACAATAACTTAAGTCAAGGCGAAGTCGAATTTAATTAAACGTAATTAGTCAACGTCCAACCAGCGTCGCTCGATTAATTAACCAAAGGAGGTTCTAACTAACATATTAGATACTGTTACATCAGATTAATGATGAATGTGATGAAATGGTGATTAGAAACAGACATATCTTTGAATAGATGAAAGCGGGAAGTGGATTAAACGGTGAAGAGGTATACTAGGGAATCATAACATCTTTGTATGTGTTCATATTACCATACCTCCATTAATATTAGAAAATTAAAGTTTCTGTATAAATAATTTTAATATTAATGACGTAGATAAAGTTACCGACAAGCTTTGTTCTAACCGTCGTCAGAGAAGTCCCGCTTCAACGTGACATCTTTTGATTGTACTCAAAGGCATTGATATACATAGTACTATACTGTTTGGGTAATATTACTACAATATTACATTAAACTAGCTGTTGCTGGTGACTGCATCTGCGCAGAATTAAAAAATATAGCCTATGCTACTCGGGCATAATGTAGCTTTCTAATGGTGAAAGAATTTTTAAAATCGGCCAAGTAGTTCTTGAGTTATTTCAACAAATACAAAAATACAAACTTTTTCT
Organism: Papilio dardanus tibullus; assembly: GCA_013186455.1. Taxonomy (NCBI): domain Eukaryota; kingdom Metazoa; phylum Arthropoda; class Insecta; order Lepidoptera; family Papilionidae; genus Papilio; species Papilio dardanus. Next base: position 244,798 of record QDHC01006115.1, read on the forward strand.
CTTCATAATATTAGTATAGATTGCTTGTTAGATATGGTGTTTAGCATTTTTATTTAATTGCTAAAATTAGAATTACTTAAAAAATCATTTTAATACAGTACCACTAAGCATAGAATCTCTGGGACCCAAAGTCTTATAAGGTTTGTTTAAGAGCCCGCTTAAATGATCACGAAACGACTCTTAATTTGGCAGTAAGGCGTCATATCTTTACTTCCTTACATTAGAATATTTAAGTTTCTCCTATATGGCAAAGATAGTAGTTATAGTGATGCCCGCGACTTCTACAATAGCCTACATCGCATGGGGATAATATAGCTTCCTAATATTCTTTTTTTCAAATCGATTCAGTAATTTAGGAGCCTATTCGATGAAAATAACAAAAAAAAAATCTCTTCATAATATTAGTATTTTAAATATTTTATTCAGAACACATTTCCCTATTAAAGCAATAATAAATAGTTACAATTATTCCTACAATGTGTTACAAATAATATTAGTTGTCGCGCACAATTCTATTATTCGTTCACTTTATCGTGGGCCGATACTTGTGTAATTTGCCCCATTGAACCATAATTGATAGGGCGGGCTTAACCGTGCCCCGCGCCTTCCGAGCGCTAACTTAAATGTCAGCCATCGAAAGACCTTTTTAATTTTACGGAACAACGAGCTTTATTATTAAGTATATTTTAAATTGTTTTATGTTAAAGCTTCAGCGATAAACATCAGGCGCAGTGTCAACCTTTTAAATGTAGTTCGACCCATGTTGGGCTTCATTTTCCGCAACACGACCAGCGCGTATTTTGCGTGAATACACATATCTTTGTATTTCTTCGCCGATATGTGCAGGCATCACGATGTTTTCTTCACCGTAAGAGTGTTAATATTACTAATGGTATAGAAGATCTTGCTCAACTGTTGGATTAAGAACCAGAGACAAAAAGCCAGTCAATTTGGAAACCATAGTGAGGCGGTTCCTTCTCTGCAGTCCTGACCACTGGTTGCTTAAGTCATCAGATTCCGCAGCTGGTGGTCCACTGCTTTTTATATAATACTAGCTGTTGTGCGTGACTTCGTCATCGTAGAATTAAATAGCCTATGTTACTCGGGGATAATATAGCTTTCTAATGGTGAAATATCTCGGCCCCGTATTTCTTAAGTTATTTCAATACATACTAAAATACAAAAACGCAAAAATTCAAAAAAATAAAAAACAGTTTCTCTCTTTATAATATTAGTATAGGTGTTTCATTGTTTTTTTTTTGGAGTCGAATATAATATATTAAATTAAGTTACTCAGTGATAAAGTTGCTTACTAAATGTGAAAGAATTTTTGAAATCGGCCCGATAGTTTGAGTTGTTTCAATACATACAAAAATAAAAACTTTATAATATTAGTATAGAGATATAAATCGTTTTTTTTTACTATATTAAATAGAATTTATACATCTATACTAATATTATAAAGAGAGAAACTTTGTATTTTTGTTTGTATTGAAATAACTCAAGAACTACTGGTCCGATTTCAAAAAATCTTTCACCATTACAAAGCTACATTATCCTCGAGTAATATAGGCTATATTATTTTTTAATTCCACGCGGACGAAGTCGCGCACAACAGCTAGTTGCTTATATTTGTTATATTAAAGGTTTTTCGTTCGTTCCTTTCTACTTGACTCTACATTTTAATCAAAGCAAAAGTAATTCCAAACAACGGGGTCATTTCTGTCTCGTCCAGCATTCATATTTCAAAGCGAAATATATCATATGTATTATTCTACGTTGAATTTTATATTAAGAAAATATTTTCTGTTATATTTGAGAAAACTTTCAAAGAGTTTTTTTAATCTGTAAAAGTTATAAATCTTTGATATCAATGGCATGAATTTTCGATGTTAATTTTGATATTTTTTTTTAGCCTTAAAGCTTTGTTCGCACCAGAATAGTATTTTCGAGTAACAAGTAGCATTTATCCGAACAAAGAATTTACTACTGTTAGGACTCGTTTAAGCCTAAACCTACGCAGTAGTGTAATAATTTAGTAACTAAACGTGTCCGAACAGCAATATTTTTGTAGAATAGATTAGTAAATCCTTTGTTCGGATACTTGCTACTTGATAGTCGACTAAAATAGTATCCTAGTGCGTTCAAGGCTTACACAATCTTCCTTAGCGATGTTTTCTACATTTATCGATAGAAAGATATATTTTCATACAAATCTTTCAATAGTGGAAAAACTAATCTAATCCCAGGGCTTATTTAGACCGAGTTTGCGATAAAAACGGAGATTTTGCTTTAGCCCAGGGCCTTTTTTTGCGTGACATCGTTCTAATGAGGCCCTAGGGTTATAACAATTATGCATCAAAATTCTCTTTATACCATAGTTAACTGATAAACAAGTATAAACACATTATATTACAAAAAGTGGCAAACGAGTAAGGTCACCTGGATTCGCTGAAATAGCGAAGCGACCTCTGCCCATAGACATTTGCAATTGCAGATGCGTTGCCTACCCTTAATCTACGCAGGAGGAGACGCACAGCAAGAGGACGATTCCTCTTCCTATATGTCTCCTTCCCCGACATATCCACTTCCCCATCCCATCATTTTCTTATAAGAAAAAGATAGGTAGGGAAAGTGGATAAAATATGACAATGTCTAAAGTTTTCGTGGTATCATTTCTAAACCGTCGACCAGTTTGTTCCCGGAGGAAATAGAGTGTGAAATATAGGATAGGTTTACACTCCGCTGAACGTGTTTGACACAATTTACTTTGTTCCTACAAACGTTTAACGTTATTTCGGGGGTCCAAATTCAATTTACACAAGGATACACTAAAACATAGTGCAGTTTTAGTGAGAGAATCACTAAAGATAAGCACTAAGGACCCGTAAAGTGACCTTTATATGACCTTGAGTGTGAACATGGTCTTTCCTAGGGGGTTACTCAAAGTAACTTTAGATCGGCTATATTGCTGATGGAATCGATTTAAAATATATGAAACTGACAATGGCATTCATCATTTGTTTGTCTCGTGTGAGATATCGAACGTCATTGTGACTTTCATACATTTTTTATGTTCGCTATCGAATCGCTTTGTAGCGCATGTACCTTGGGTAGGACCCTAGAGGTGTAGTCATTACCCTGCCTTTCGAATCTATGTCCATCTTTTAAAATTTCTGACTTGTTATGGAATTCCATTGCAACCTCGTATCGTAACGTCCCAAAAGTAGTAATTGAATATTCCAATTTATTACATAAACAAGATATGCAATTGTTCCAAGACAACATTTGTTACACATCAAAGGAAAATACTTTCAATTTTAAAACCGCCGAACGGTTCCGAAATTTGCCGAAAATAGCCGAACGCCACGCGAACTGCTCCAGAAATAGATGGACGCACACGCAGCCGACGTAATACCTGACCCTATTACAGAAACGTCTTGCCTTCTAACTATAGATATTTCTGACACGAGTGGCAATGATATCCATCGATTCATATACTCATACTATCTTTTTATGGTGTCCTAGTACATGGAGCAATTTCCAACACTCGTGTGCCACCTTGACCTCCTGATACAATCTACATTCTTCTTTATCAGTTCCATGTTTGTTACTCTTGGAGTTCCCTTCCTTCTTTTCCCTTCTTTTATTATAATTATTAGATCCTCAGGACAAATGAAAGACGGGAAGCTGCCGGAAGAATACAAGGTCGACAGGCACTTCAGCTTTAAAAATCAAGCAATGGAGGTTATAAAAGGGTCAAACTCCCGATACTCCTGACAGTCGGACAATTAATCTTTTGTCATGGTAGAAAGTACAAACTATCAAGAACTAATTATTTTCAATTTGTATCAAATCTGCAAGCCTGCCTTCAATATAAAGGAAATCGGATATGGACTAATTCTTAAATTCGGTTTTTTCAAGATCTTTGTCTGATCCAACTTCTTTCTTTTAGAGATTTTATATTTAAACATATGCAGGATATAAAATAATTGATGGTCACCCTAAAACACGTGAAAAATGGTGACATAAAAAGTTAATAGCGTAAGGACGTTAAACTTGTCCAAGCACATTAAAAGTTTGATGGTTTTAGTGTGGACCGCGAGAACCGCGCCGGCTAGCGCTTAAAGTATTTCGAGATTTACTGATTTTGGTAGTTTATTTTGTTGAAATCATTATACAGCGTGAGAGAAAATTAAGGATTACAAGGAGGTGAGATTTTTGCCTTTAATTGGCAAGCATCGGAGCTTGACTAATTCTTTTGTGGTGTTTTTCGAACACACTTTATTGGTATGAACAAAAATTTGACTTTACAAATACAGTCGAACCCGGATAGCGAGAGTCTAAGGGACCGGAATATTTGTCTCGTTTAGACGTTTCTCTCTAACCAGGCTTAAAAAGTTAAAAGGTTAAAGGTTTTGACCCATGATGGGCTCCATTTTCCGCAACTCCACGACTAGCGCGTATTTTGTGTGAATACACATATCTTTGAATTTCTTCGCCGTTATGTGCAGGTTGCATCACGATGTTTTCCTTCACCTAAGAGCGTCGGTAAATATGCACATATGAAAATCGAAAATGGAAAAACACATTGGTACATGCCGGGATTCGAACTCGGGACCTGCAGTTTACAAGTCAAGAGCTAAAACCCCTGAGCCACCGACGCTCTTCTAACAAGGCTTTTTGCTTTCGGTTGTCCGTCGGGATCAGAGAATAATTCTCGCTTAAAGAGGTTTGAATGTATTAATAAATCCGAAGTAAATCTTACTCAAATCACTGTACAACTTTTATGTATTCTTCATTCGAATAAGTTTTCTTAAGAATATAATAGAGAAATGTGAAGGTTTTGCGGGTAAATAGGAGCTTTATCTCCGGACGGGACCGACGTCACAATGCTCGCCGGACAATAGCTGCCATTGAAATTGACGCGTCTCTATTGTTACCCTAACCGACAGTCACTGTAACTTTTATATACAGGATGATTTAATTGTTCATATGGTCACAATTAAATTATATAATTGAATACAATCTATGTATACAATATATTTATCTAAAAATGGTTCTAGATGTTCATATAAAAGTATAAATAAATAAAATAATTACTAATAATGGCATATATTGTTTAATTGTAGAAAATTTTAGAAAATCAACCAATCCCTTCTTTATTTAAAAATTACTATAGTTTGAACAAAACAGATTTTATCTTTGCAAATGCAATTAGCAGAATAGCGCAGTTGTTTTTGTACGAGCAATTCGAAATAATAGAGTATAGCTATTCCCTTAGGCACACTAGCGCCATATGTACGTGTGGTCCAAGTTACGAGCGGAACGCGTGCACTAAATCACTACCAAACTATAATTCACCAACGTCCATTAAGGTATAGTGTAAACAGATAAATCTCATCTACAATGCACAGATGTGCGAATTATATATCTATTGTAAACTTATGCCAATTTCACGTTTCTTCAGACATAATGCAGGCGTTGACTTGTCTTAATTGAATACGATTAGCGAGTTTCTTTTGAACTTTTGTTTAAAACTTTTTTTTAGATTTCGGTAACTTATGATGTTTCATTTATTGATTCCAACGATCTCGATGAGATTATTTTTAATTTGTATTAGAAATTGTAAAAGAAGCTTCAATGTCTACGAAGTCAGTAGTAGTAATATTTTCCATTAGAAGATTTTAGATTTTAAACGTCAATTTTGAATAAATTTAGTTGAGCATTTTAACGTGTTTCACATGTACACTGGTGTAAGACAAGCGAGATCATTAATCAAGTTATTAGTAAACATGAATACACATATAATATTTAATTAAAACACAGATAATGTAATAGTATACTAGTAAAACTTAAACTTACAAGCTCAATAATAATTTCTAATTCAATTTATAGTTGATAATTTATTTTTTCCGTAAATAGAATGCAGATCTTTAAACAACATGAAATTAATTGAGATTAATAAAAATAAAAGAATTAGTATAATCGCTGCTATAAACCGCTATAATCTTGTGCCTTGTGAACTACAGTTAAGCGGGTCGCTGCCAAACTATTCATTTTTTTGGCAAGGCCACCGCTAACGCATGTTAGTGTTTGTAAGTGCTTCCATTTAGACTATTAGAATAAAAATCGATATATCATTGATTTATTGTCTTTTATTTCAGTAATGTTGTAGAACCATTAATTATGTCGACTAAATATAGCATCCCATTCGCTAAATACGATTTAGTTAAATAAATTGCGATGTTTTGTATATGTTTATTTTAAACGGTTCACGATAGGTAAATAGTGAATGGAGTATTTTAAATTACTTAACCCATGTAATAAATTATAGCTTTTTATCGCTTTATGGTTTCACTCAAAGAATTACTCTAATTCTCACACACAAAATACACTCTAATATGTTTTACTCTTGTGGTAAATAGGAATGGTTACGACTTAGAGACCTTCAAGAAAAGAGCGTACCCCTTTCTTTTTTTTTCCAAGGTGGAATCTCGTTTTGGATCCTAGTGCTCTCGGGGGAACACAATTACGTATGTGGGGGATCTCCCTCTTCTAGTCAATTCCTCTAGCGGGAAGAGACATAGGGAATGTCACATTAAACGATCTTGTTCCTTCTTGGCCATATTGTGGGCGCCTTGGGCACGGTAATTACTTCCGCAAAGCCCACTGACCGCTGCGGCTTAGGCACTCCTCGAAGACGGCATCGTACAATGCAGGTTTAGAAGAATGAGCGTACTCCTCCCTCAAAGGCCGGCAATACATCTATGGTTCCTCTGGCATTACAGATGTCCATGGCCATCGGACGAAATAATTTAATTGATTCGCTGCTCGTTTGCCTCCTTCTATAAAAAATGCGGCATTTTAAAAAATGTGTCAAGACTTTTAAGCTACTAGTTCTAAACTTTGTGAAAATTCGGTAAGTGTGTGACCTACGTGCGTAAAATGTTACCCTCATGTTCAACTCAGAATAACACCCTGTTTACATTTAAAAGTATTACGCCGATTTACATGTAAACGTAAAAAAATCTTAACTATTACTATAAACTCAGTTATTTTCCTAAAGCTTTCGTTTAATCGCCTCCTTGAAACCCACGAGCTTTCACGCGTTCGCCACATGTCTTATAAGCTTTTATAGCGACTTTCGACGTAACCGACGATTAAACTACGGTTAGTTTGTGTAAACACTTGCAGTATTATACGATGCAAACTTTAAACGAGCTCGAGTCTAGTTCTGTTTACTCAGCTGGATGCTAGATGGCTATTAAACTTTGTGGATAGTATGTTAGTCGAATAGCAAGTAATTTATTAACTAAACGTGTTTGAACAGAAATATTTTAGCAGAGAAGGTTAGTGAATCCTTTGTTCGGATACTTATTAATTGCTACACGTTTAAAATACTATCCTGGTACGAACAAGACTTTACGGGTTTAGGAAAAAGCGTTCTGGGGGTTACCTCAAATAAATTCGCTACGAAGCAATTCTAATCAACATCAAATGTTTCTTCGGTATCTCACACGTGACAACCACATGACTTATCGTATGTCATTGTCAGTTTGACACATTTTTGTCGATTCCATCAGCGATACCGCCAATCGAAAATTAATTCGGGCAGCCCCGCTGGAGTGCGTTCCGCAACACACCATCCGCCCATTTCTCCCCGCTCCTCTGCGCTGTAGAAAATCGTATCGTTCCAGCGTCTCGGGAAAGCGAGCTACAGTAAAGTTTGAATAGCAATGTACCATGTGCTTGGATATATGCCAATACAAACTCTTCCGTGCTTTCGAAGAATAAACTCGTCGTTAACAAAGTCTTCGATAATTGCGTTGCGCTTTAATTACTGTTACGTTTATTTATTTATTTTATGTCTACATTCTTGAAGTTTTTTCTGGCGATTTTCTACAAGCTTTGCACGTGAGTTTGTCCGCGTAATCAAAAAATATTAATAAACATAACCTATGTCACTCAGTGATAATGTAGTTTTCTAATTTAGAAAATTATTAAAAAATTATTAAATTTTCACTTAGTGAAAGAATTTTAAAATTAGCACAGTAGTTTTTGAGTTATTATAATACATACAAAATACAAATCTTTTATCTATACTAATATTATAAAGAGAGAAACTTTGTATTTTTGTATATATTGAAATAACTCAAGAATTACTGGGCCGATTTCAAAAATTCTTTCACCATTAGAAAGATACATTATCCCCGAGTAACATAGGCTATATTATTTTATTCCACGCGAACGAATTCGCGCACAATAAAACTAGTTCTGAAATAAAGTCTGTAGTACAATATGTTCAAATTGTTACATTTATTTTCATATATTTTGTTAAAATACAGGGAAAACCAAATGTTCCATTTCCGTTTATAAAACTTTTTGTTTAAAATCTTAATGCATTATATTGAAGTGTGAAATATTTCGTATTTACCTTTTTAAAAGTAAAAATATTGACTAGAATTCACTGACAAAAAAACATACAAGTAATTTGATAAACTCCTTTTTTAAGAAGTCAGTAAAAATATAGTCACGAAATATAAAACTTTTCTGCCAGTTGTTTTGATGAATTATGATAAAATAATGCAATTCTGAAACTATTCAGTTATTCGAAGAGTTCAAGTTTTTTAGTAATTGCATTTTTTAAATCTTCAACATCCAGGTCACGTTGTCGTATTATTTCTCTGATACTTAGTAAATATTTTCTATTTATACTAATTGAAGACACTTAAAGTAAAGGAAAATAAAAAAAACTATTGTGTATTGGGAAATATTGGCAAGGGCGAGGACATATATACAAGGGAAGTGTTCTGTCGCTTTCTCTGTCCGTCAAACTTATCTGTAACAATTTACCTTGTCACAGTATATGCCGTGATGCCATTACATATCGGCGAAGAAATTCAAAGATATATGTTAAGTCACGCAAAATACGTACTAGTCGTGGAGTTGCGGAAAATGGAGCTCATCAAGGGTTGAACTAAACTACACAAAACACACTATAGCTTTGTTTTAACTATAGTCGAGTAGCAAGTAGCATTTATCCGAACGATTTACTACTGTTCGGTCTCGTTTAAGCCTAAACCTACGCACTAGGATAGTAATTTAGTATCAAAACGTGTCCGAACAGCAACATTTTAGTAGAGTAGATTAGTAAAACCTTTGTTTGGTTACTTGCTACTCGACTAAAATACTATCCTAGTGCGTACAAGGCTTAAATGTCGCCATTTTAGCGAAATAAGTTAACCGTTTGCGCCTATATAAGACGTATAACTTGCTATGTTATACATTTGTTAGTATACCAGGAAATGGAATATGTATAGGAAGTAATAAACGTATAAAGGGAAGCGAGGCTATGGGAACTCACACGTGCCCACGAGCTTTCATTTCCAATTCACTTGTCGCTTCCACGTTTATTGAAAACTAGTCGTAGTTCGTGACTTCGTCCGCGTGGATTTAAAAAATATAGCCTATGTTATTCGGGGATAATGTGGCTTTGTAATGGTGAAAGAATTTTTGAAATCGGACCAGTAGTTCTTGAGTTATTTCAATATATACAAAAGTACAAAGTTTTCTCTTTATAATATTAGTATAGATAAAGACAGTTGACTTTCTAAAATAAGTCTTTCAAAGTCTACATTAGGACCACTTTGGTTATTTACACTACTGTTATGAAGATGAAAGATTTATATTTTTGTAAATATTGAAATAATTCAAAAACTAACTAACCAATTAAAAAAAAAACTCACAATTATCTACGTTATCCCCGAGTAAAATAGTATATATTCTTTAATTCCGCGCGGACGAAGTCGCGTATAACAGCCAGTCATTAAAGACGTCACAACGTAAAAGGTTAGCATGGTACATATTATGAAGCGATAATAGCATATATCAAGGAGCTCGTAAAATATGACTGGGGAAGACCAGTAGAGTTACGTCTACGACTGAAATGACAGAAAAAGATAGATTTATCTAGGATAAAACGTGTGGAATAAAGAGAGTGAGATAATATAGACGCTACAAAAGCATAGAGGTATTTTTCCATAGTAATTAATGCACCTTTATCTGTAAGCCTGCGTCACTGGACGCTGAGCGCGTTGATAAAATGGTTTTAGCACATACATGAAAGCGATGCTGTTTTATCGTCCTGACGCACGCCCAAGATAAATGCTAACGGGAATATTACACCTCCTTTTATACCTATACTAGCTTTTGCCCTGCGCCACCGTCCGCGGAATTAAAATATATGTATACTAACATTATAATAAGAAAAACTTTGTATTTTTGTATGTATTGAAATAACTCAAAAACTACTCGGCTAATTTCAAAAATTCTTTCACCATTAGAGAGCTACATTATCCCCGAATACCATAGGCTATATTTGCACTCGGAAGAAGTCGCGTTTAACATATACTTTTTTATAAAGGAATGATTATTAAAAATATACATTTTTTTAAATATTATAAAGTGGCAAACGAGCAAGCGGCCACCTGGACTTGCCGAAACAGCGAAGCGAGCTGCCCATAGACATCTGCAATTGCAGATGCGTTGCCTACCTTAAATCAAAGGAGGAAACGCACAGCAAGAGGATAATTCCTCTTCCTACACTATCATCAAAATGTTAGGATTATATGTTATTTGTATATCAATGTTATAACAAATATAGAACGTTTCAATTTCCCGCTTCAGCGGGAAACGAAGTTTTCTGTTTCATTTGTTGCAAAAACGCACACTTTGTAAGATTGAAACGACGCAAACGGATGTTGTATTCTGCAAATAGTCCGTTGTAATATCTTATGTTAAAGAAAATAACTTTCTGGCTTTGCTAACTGAAGGTTTCCACTGTTACATTTATACAGTGGAACCTGAGTTTTATCCGAGTTTCTCGCTTATGTAAGTGGTCTGTTGTTTCTGTACATTTTTTGTGAAGGAAACCACATCTAGCTTTCTGTTTTTAAGATCTACGGTTTTTTTTATATTATAAAGTGGCAAATGAGCGAGTGGCCACTTGGATTCGCTGAATAGCGAAGCGACCGCTGCCCATAGACGTCTGCAATTTCAGATGCGTTGCCTACCCTAAGTCTACGGACAGCAAGAGGATAATGCCTCTTCCTAAACGTCCCTTCCCCCACCTAAAAAAATGGGTTGAAAGGGAAAGCGGACTACAATTATTCCTCCGGCACCACACTCATCAGACGAAACACAGAATAGCTTCCATTTGACGTCTGTCTTCTGTGTGGTCGTGGTATGTCAGCGGGCGAGCCGGACAATTCGTGCGAAGATGTTAAAGCGAGCCCTACCACTGTTGGCACCAACTCTCTTATTATTATCGTCTCGTATTATAAAAGTAGCAATCATAACAATCACACAATTGCTATGATTCACGAGTCACTTTCGTTCATTACTCCATACTGCACTTGACGGTCTGACGTCAATGGGATGTTTACTGCAACCGACGCTTGTTTTAGCCAGCCCTTCATGTTTACGTTCCTTCGGCTAAATTCGTAACTTCCAGTTGGTCCTGCCACCGCAATGTTTTACTTCCTATATTTTTGGTGGTCCAAAATAATGATATAGAAGTATTTTTCCA
>QDHC01006128.1:0-19801 GCA_013186455.1 Papilio dardanus tibullus
GATTCTTAAATTAAATAGGATTAGATGAATCCGTAACAGGCATAGTTACAATTCCAGTTACATGTTGACCACGTTACGTAGTCGTCCCGTCGCGCATTAAATAATATTCCAAGCTCTGAGGCCATTCGTCTCTGCCGTTGTGCGCGTAACCCCGGCCACCGCAAATGAAATACTTTAATTTTAATATAATTCATGCATTGTCGGAAATAGTAAGAAAGTTTTATATTGGCTTAATTCCATTCCTGTGAACGAGCAATGCGAACGATTCCTGCAATTGAATGCGTGATTTATAAGCGTTGTTAGGTACTCGGTGTCGTGGTGTGGAACCTCCACTGTAGCTGTGCCTATGTCTTAGTTCAAACAATAAACATCTTGTAAATTGGACAATGGTAGTATGTCTGCGGTTTGTATAGCATCTGTACGACATAAATGAGAACAGTTTCCTTAAAATATGATATTCAAGATGTGTACCCGTAACAATAGAGTTTGATCTCGTATAATAATCTTCACCTTTCAATATCCGAGCAATGAGGGTGTCTGTAAAGGCCTGACCTCTATTTACATACTTTTGTGATATGAAAGTATTCATTGAATGTTGTAGTTCGAAGTTTATTTTCAATTTCTTTTGTGTATTGTGTTGTCTTACTTCAGATTTCATTTCCACATGTGAAGAAATAGGACGTTTTATTTAGATATATTTTGCTTCCGATTGATATTACCAAGTTCAAGCGCAAATTTTTTTCCTTAATGTAATTAGGTATATAATTTTACAATTAATTAAAAAAGTAAGGCAAAGGTAAGCTGTTGATTAACCGAAAACTGCAAAAAATGTAGTTATTCTTAGTCACGCACGTGGCAGATATCTGTGGATAAAAAGTGTAGCGGTGTGTGCGAGATCTGTCATCATAAAAACGCTCGTAGAGTTATCGTAACAACAAGGCGAGAGGGCGCGGGTCGCGGGGCAGTGCTACAGATTAGCATAAATCAAAGGCCGAGCAGCTGGCCGCCGCCGCCGCCGCCGCCGCCGCCGCCGCCGCCGCCGCCGCCGTCACCCCCCTCCTCCTGAATATTTGAGAGGATTTTTTCCCAACGGAAAATTTCCCTCGTAAGCCGCGAGGGCTTTGCAAATTTCTGCCGTTTGGAAAGGCCGGCGAAGTATCGAATGGAGTTATAGAGTTTTCAACTCCATTATCAGAGTGTGGCCATTCCGCGTACCGCCTTAATATTCCCAAGATCATTCTGATAAATTTTCACCCTACAAATTTTAAAAGCGGGAAAACCCGTCAAAGTTTCGGTTGCATTACAAGTTACTTTTGCAATGTATATCCAAAGAGAAATTCAGAAACTATTCGAACATACAAATAAGTTTTAGAATTGCATAACGATGTGTTCCCAGTATTTCAACCAGGTATATTCCCTCGAGCATCAAAAGGTGGCACCGTGTATGCTACCGTAGTTACAGTAAACAGAGTTGTCGATGGAAACCGGTTAGTGTTACATGATGTAAATTAGTTTACAACATGTAGCACCCGGTTTAACGTAAATATATTTGAGAAAATGCTATTGATATTTGGGAATAGTAGTCGTATGAGAAACATGTGCTTGAATTTAATTTAAAACTTAGGAAGATTTGCATTAAAAAGTAAAGCAATATTGTGCTAATATCGCCGAGTCATTGGAAGCTCATACAACACCACGACACGGAAACTCACTCACACAATAGATGGAGAAACGCTCAAGTCATAGTTAGTTGCAACGTAATGAAACCTATTAAGATAAAATAAAGTAAGCATAGATTTTGTACTCTACAATTTGAAAACATCACCTAACCTTTTAATTGTATTTTAAAAGAACTACAAACTATTCTGTTGACTAAAAGAATTTGGCAATTCTGTTGGCTATAAGTCAATCTTTGTCAGACGCTGAAGAACCCTTATGTCCGTTTTCCAAGATTCATCAGCACACATTCCGACTCTCCCTTACTCGATGGAGCATGAAGAACAACTTTAGAATGATAAATTACGATCCAAAAAAGTACTGTAAAAAAAGGAAAGAGTACTCACAGCGTCTGAAACCACGGATAAAACGCATTAACCCTTCGAATGCGCGCGATCAGTCAGTCTTAGTAGAGTAGTCCAATGCGGCATTGTTGCTGGATTATGAAATATAAATCAAGATAGAAATATTTTCTTCTCAGTGAGGACGCGACGCCGGCGTTATAGTTAAATTATTTGCTAGCTTTACTTTGAGCGTTTTGGTGTAAAATATTTAACGTTGTAATAAACATTATGAGTAGAACACGAGTCGTGTCGTGACGAGATAGAAGCGTTAAATCCCGGAGTCCCGGAGGCGAGCGCTATTTCAAGCTCTCAAAAAACTTGAAGATGTAAATACGTTCGGGGACCCGGCAGCGCCGTGCTGAGCATCTCGTTTATTTATAACACTTCCCATGTAATATCTATCTTAGATAGACTTTAGATTTACCAGAGATTATTTTTATTGCCTATACCATACTTATAATTAGTAAAAGAGCACACCTGAAAAATCTTTTCTACACATTTGCGATTCCTCGAGTGTTGAAAATGTCCATGGGGGTCGAAGATCACGTTGGTGAACCAGCCGCGAGTTTGCCTCCTTCTCTTAAAAAAAAAACACAGACATCAAACACTGATTTGACACTTTTGGCCATAATTTTTATCAACTGATTATTGAAAAACAAAGGAAGGTATGCGTATAATTAGTAGAATTTCGTTTACGAGTAATTTAGAAACAATAATTGTGATCCTTACATTTCTTGGGTATTTTAGATGTGTTTTTCTAATATAAAAGTAGTAATCACAGGGATATAGACAAAACAATCCAATTCGTGTGCGATAGAGGTTGAATCCCGAGGCGCGCGCCTGCTCGCCTGTTAAGGGACAGTCGCGCGGAATAACGCGGGAAATATCCAGCGGAATAAGATATGACAGGAATATGCAGGCTATGATGAAAATGTTAAGGCTTTATTTAATCTAATTTATTGCTTATTTACTGTACATTACGTAGCTGATTATTATTGTGATATTACTCGTTCATTGTAAACTATTTCCGATAGGCAAGAAATATTTGATCAATTATCTAAGAAAAATATTATATTACGATTTTAGTTAATCCTTCTTTTAATGTTAATCGATTTAATTTCCTATAAAATATCCTTCCTTTTAAAATAACAGTAATAAATATAAATCGCATTTTGTTAACGCTACGAAAGACAAAGAGATTTTTTACTCAATTAGTGAAAAAAATCTTAATACCCTAAAATAGAGAATTTGTAAGAATTTCTCATTTAACTGGATAAAGAAGGCCACGGTTTCATTAACTAATTGAATTGTAATCTCCGTTACTTAAGAAATACACAAAATACTGAAGTTCCTTTGTTTATACAAATAAATATTAGAGTGAAAAGATGTTTCTAGAAATATTATCTATAGTTACTTTTCTATAACATTATGTATTTTATAAGGTAATATAATAAATTCGGTAAATAACACGCTTTATTAAGACATTATGTGAGTTTTATGTACGCACATAAATTCTACTTAAAGCTAAGCTTCGCAGTAAAAGCTTTATTAGCAAGGATTATGTACTTATATGCTATAAATACCACGTTGCCAAATAGTTATCAACTTTATCTTAGAAAAACAAAGTTATTTATCTATGAGTGAACATGTACTAGGAAATAAGAATTACAAGTAATGTAGTCCCGACGCCCGCATCTCCAGTCATCAGCGGCGGAGGACAAAGCGGTTCGTTTGGCGGGAAAACGCGATACCGAGATACAAAAGACTGTTTTGTAACGAACGACATTTTTTGTTGTTTGATACTTAATGATTTACAGGTAGGTGTATGACGCTGTTTTATTAGAGCGACTTTACTTTTTCAAATGCTAGCAGGAACGTAGTGTGACATACACAGATTTGCTCAAGCTGGAGGTGAAAATAAAATAACGTTTTCACAATCTACACTACACGTTAACAATAAACAATTTAAAAGGAAAACAATAGAACTGGAAGGTATATTTCACCTATGATTTATAAAATTTCCATCGAGTACAGGACTAAGCGAAAAGCTCCAAACAATATAAATAAAATAGGACAACAAAGCGACGTCCGATACCAAGTTAAGTGTAGTTATCATCTATCAGGGTGTCGAAGCCTCGCCCCTGCGCCCCGCCCGCGCCGCACCGCGCCGCACCGCGCCGTGCCGGTGCTAAGGTGCCTTAACAATAAAACACCGGCGTCGCGAAACTCGCGCGGAAGAGAAATATCTCTACTGCTGTGACTCTGGTACTCGAGGCCATTCACTCGGCGACTGCTGTTGCTAGTGACGTAGCCAATCAGTTATTTCAATAGAACAACTTTAATGTCGTTTAGTAAGTTAAGACAATAAAATTTCTTAGAAAATGATATGGTAAAAAACTATTCCTGAAGGCACGATTTAGTCCCACACACCTAGCTTTTTCATTCAATTTTGTTATGTTATGTCTACCTTGGCGAGAGTTTACCAAACAGTCGATATCTTTTAAACGGGAAAAAGAAAATAAATCGCTGGTTTCATGGCCCAACAACACAAGTACTTATCGTGGACCGCGGTGACTAGAGCACTGTTTACTGGACTGACATAATTTATGACTGCCCTCTCTATCTCCCTCCCCCCACGCTCGTTGTCTCACTCTCTCGGTGTCATATTTTACATGAATACACTTTAAAAATGCTGTGAAGTAGAACAAGGCAAAGGCAGTAAATTTATCAAAATAAGACAGCTATTTTCTCAGCTGCTTTTAACAAAAATCGCTTTTCTTATTTCTTTCTTCATAAAAACACATCATGATATTGAGATATTTTTTATTTACAAAATGTGTTTCTTGGTTTAAATTGTTTTGATATTTGCGTAACGAACTGGTATCAAATAGTCGTAACTCATTTTCAACGATTGCTGACTGCAATCGAGTTTCTCAGCGATTGGTGCTCAGTTGGAATTAATCGTTGAGCAACTGAGCGTAAAACACCCACGAGTTGCTGTGCTCAGTGTTGAGCAACTGAGCAACCGGGCACCAACGAGTTTGACAGCGCATTCGTCGCGCTCTCCTACGGCCGTTACCGAAATTAGATGACGCGGCGCACAAAGACGTAAGGACGTGACATGCTATCGATAAAATATTTGAAGAAATTAAATACATAGTTTGAAAATAAAGTGTAGAGATAAAATGGACTATAGGGAATAGCCATAAAAGCCCAAACCACTATTTCCGCGTAACTATTTACTTGTTTAATTGACCTTTATTACGCGGCCAACATGGATAATTACTGGATGATTGTCATTTACACATTAACGAGCTGAACTTATGATGTACGATTTGATAATTTAGACATGTATGTTAAAAGAATTCTGTTCGGTACAGATGCGCTATAGTTTATGATTCCGGACATCTTTTGAATTTGGCGGGCAACCGGGTTATTGCGGGTAGATTGACCGACGATTTTTACTCTCCGCACAAGGGGGTATATTGAAATACCCCGCCGCTACGGTTGGGCGCGGGGCTCGCGGCTTGTGCGGGGAGGGAGGTGGTCGGTCATCGGCAGTCGGTTCTGGAACGTCTTCGCGGTATACACGGGCAGCGCACAGGGTCGCTTTCGGTTTTCGGTTGCATAACGGTTCGCTTACGGGAAGCGGTGCATTTTTGACTTTTGGACTGAGAACAATTTTGACCTTACTGACTCGGACAGAATTACTAGGCATCTACAGGACGGAAAACAGTGCATCGAGTTGGTAAGTGCCACTTTATTCATATTATTACAATATTACGCCACCCTTTGCATGCGTAGTTACAGGGTAGGTTGTGCCACAGGACCCGAACCTGTATTTGTTGTGCACAATTCGATGATTGAATTTTTTTTAATCATAATAATTACAATCTTTGAAATAGGAACAATAGTAACATCACAAGTATTTACCTGACCCTTTCACGGTAAAGGAAAAACATCGTGATGCAACCTGCACATATCGGTGAAGAAATTTATAGATATGTGTGAAGTCACGCCAAACTACGCGCTAGTCGTGGAGTTGCGAAAAATGGAGCCCATCATGTGTCGAACTACATCAACATCTAACATCACAAGTCATCGATGGTGTAGTCGGCGCATCCCTAAGTCCCGCGCGCTGAGTGTAAGTCAGCAATTTCCCGGTTCGAGGGTGATTTATTCCACGACTCTAGTATCACATCGCTGTAGCCTCGCAGTCTCCTCACCTGAGCACTCTCCTTATACACAATATCAACATACAACATAAAAAGCATTCAATTTGTTTTTCATTACTTCTTACAGATTTGCTCCAGTTTGATCTTGTTTCCTATTCTATTTCGTGGTGATAGTATTCCTATACTTCCGTCATTGAATCAAAACAAATTGAACATCACTATTCCTATTATTGCAGACGTAATTAAACATTTTATTCGACAATTAATAGAGTTAGACAAGTTAAGAAAACGAAAGATCTCGGCTCAGTTAAACTTCCTAACAATAACACAGACGCAGATTCATTTATAATTTAAACACAGTTAGCGTCTGGGAATTGATACAATAGAAAAGGCAAAGAATCGTTTATACCGAGATAGGTAATATTAGCATAAGCGGGACTTTGCATAGCTTGTGGCAGTCGGCGAGACGCGGTCGGGGACGCATCCCTTTGCCGCGGCGGCGGCGGGAGCGCGCCGTTTGCTGTTTAATTCATTATAATAATATTCATTAGTGTACTTAGAGATTTAGGGTGGATTGAAGTGTGAAGTACTCTGTGACTGATGTCGAGAAAAGTTTATGATGATTCAAATTGCAACGGTAGTAGATTTACACTACGATAATTTAATACCTTAAGCATCAAAGTCTACTTTAAATGAATATATTATCGTAATCTGTAAAAGGTAGGTTCATGAGGATTGGCACTGTTTAAAACGTATGACTTGTATCACAACTAAAACCGCCTTTTTATAAAATATTAAAAGCGATACTTCAAACACAGGTATCAAGGGTGCATGAAGAAATTATAAAAGTTTTACTACATCCCTATACGTGGACTGTATGTAGAAACATAAGTGAAGGCCCAGATGCAGCAAAAGGGGGGGAAATGGGAAGGGAGGTTTGCAAAACTTGGTATTGATATGTAAATAGGCGCCAGGCTTCGCTCGCGTGCGCACGTTCTTTGTGCACCAGCTCGAATGGAAAGACATGTGTTGTTGGTACTTATGTTTTATACACGAACGATATTCACAAGACTCCAAGTACTGAATGAATGCATAAATATTTATCGTGTGTATGAAATATTTGTTATAATGTGTTGCCTCATGAAATACTTTGACTTTTTGTTGACTATTATGTTTAGAAAAGTATTTATATACTTACAGCTATAAACTATAATATGTACACCAAATTTTGGGCAATTTAGCTTTCTAATAGAAGATAAAATTAAGTCACGTAATCCAGGGACTGTTGGAAAATATTGTTTAACCATGTTATCTGTTTACCATCTGTAGCAGCGGGTGGACATTCCTTGCATTATTAACAAGAGATGTAGCACGTCTCGGCTCTACGTTACGCACTACGCCCCGCGCTGGACATGGAGGGGACCAAAAGACCGGTTACTGCGAAACACGGAGCTTTTAATATAGATATTAAATAAATATTACACTGTTTTTGCTTAAACGAGGTCGTGGGTACCATGTTTAAGCTATAATTTTATTTAACGTTAGACGCTTGTATGTTTGGCTTAGCGAAAAGGACTCCGTTTAAGTGGCTCCCTTGAAGTACACGCTTAGTAACATTTGCTATTCATATCTCCTGGATGTACAGAATTAGCATATCCCGTCCGACGGCGCAATATTTGCATTTCTCTTTTCATGCACCGCTACTGAAATATGGTAAACAACAAATGACGTGCGTCAGAAGTTACGTTTGCCGAGGAAAGGAAAATATCTAAAGTCTAAATATGAAGATATGAGCTAAGTAAGCTATGAATATATTTGGATGGATCGATGATAATTTTTTACTTTAACAAACAGTCCAAGCCATAGCATAATAGAGTAATTGATGGCCGTTTTCACTAAAAATCCCTAAATTTTGGTAACCCTTAATACATTTTAAATGTCACCTAACACTACTTTCGTTTTCACCAACAGTTAAGTGTCACTTTAGACCACAAGGGATCCATTAGATTTAGGGAGACTCTTAAGCAAAAAGACACCTATCTAAAACTACTTTAGGGGTTGGTTGGTGAAAACGGGCATTAGTCTAACAACATAATAATCTGTCAATAACTATAAATGCAAAGCCATTTCAAAAACTTTACTTTAGCCTATCGAATCACTGAAATAGCAAATAATTAGTGTTCAATACAATTTAAAAAGAAGCAAATTAAAAAGAAATAGCTAAGAAGTCATTTGTTCGATAGCAGGTGGAGTTCTTTCATTGTAAAGAGTAACTTGTGTAGAGAGTGCTCGAAACTCTCGAGTCTGGTAAAGATTGTCGTAGACTGCCGCGACCCCTGCTGAACATTTGAAGACATTCTAATATCCCATTGCTTCTCAACATCGGGCAAATGTTCTGAGTCAATTTCAAACTTTATTGTTACGTTCTTAAAAGTTTTAGCTTCATTTTAATTTTAACAAGATTATTATTTCAAAATAAATCCTTATTTAAGTAATGATTTTCATTTATTATTGGGCATGAAACTAAGCGATTTGTGGGTCTATTTAAGTGTTATTTATGAAACTTTTGACATAATATTAATTTCGATGAAATATACTACGAAACAGTGAACTAACGTGTGATAATTGTGTCAACTTAAATTATCAGGTACAAGTCCATTGTCAGTTTGATACAAATACGTTGAAACTACAAAGTTAGCTCGTTTACGTCGCGGCAAAGTTGCTTGTAACTAGCGCCATCTGCCGAGCTTGCTTGTTAACGAATTGTACAGCTTACACGAGTTATAGAGGTTGATTTTACAAATGCGGAAATGCGCCTTTTACAATTATATTTATTGCATCCCACTTCATGTTCTGCATACCTATCTCTAAGGGCTTGGAAGTAATTTCGTTTGCTCTAATTACACGCATCACGTTGTTCAAGCATTCATTGGCAAGCTTTAAAGGCCAACCCGAGTGGCCAAGATTTAATATACGTCACCCAAAGACATTTACTTAAAGTATGGACTTGCTTATCGATACAATCTTTGTTATCTTAAGAAATAATAAGACGACTTACGTGAATTTTTACAAAAAAGATTTTTTTCTTCGAGTGCTTGCGCCTCTTTGGGATCGTTAGAAGGCGAAGGCGTACTCTCCAAGGACCCGCGAGACATGTTCACAAGTGGCGACCTCTTTAGGAGCAAGCTAACATTCAAATCGTTTAAAATCGTCCGAAATATATAATTTTGTAAGTTGTATTGATTTTGAGTTTTGCAATTTAATGATCGCCATGTTGTGGAAATCTTTGCTATGTTTGCGCTAAAAAGTTACTATAATACTCTCCTTGTAGACCACAGAGTAGAGCAAACAGCGTCTTAATTGCGCAAGTTGTGCGCTACGCGGCTGCTGTGTAACAACACTGTGCCATTACGCTTGTTTGCTCGCATATTGCCGACGATCTTAGCGGCTTTAGTTCTGAAATGCACCAGGCACGAGATTGGATGTTGAACGATGGGTTTTTTAATATCATAGTAAAATGGAATCATTCACTGAATTTCCTGGTTATTAGCAGCTTAAAAGAAAATTCAAACTCCTGTTAACTGACGAAATACGAATTCCCTGTTAATAATTTAGTATGTAGATTGTTCTTATTTACAATGGTACTAATATCAACAACATTGTTAATAGAATTGATTGCAATTATAATTTAATTGAAGAACACGAGCGGGGCAGCAGGAGTGTATAATGGAAGCGAGTGGGACGCGAAGGCGGCGCGAGGGCGGCGCGAGGGCGAGCACTCGGCGCGGACGTGCGCAATTGAAAACCATTTTAAAATATTCCAATATCCGATTGCCATCGAATATATTGGCAACGAACGTTTCTCATCAATGTGAAAATTCACGGTTCCTTTATAGAGATTGCTACGAGTTTTATTGCGAGGAAACCGTTTTCTACTGCAAATTGCACGGAATAAAGAATAAATTAGTTATGATAATAACGGAATAAAATATGTAGGAAATATTCTCTTGTCGGTTTAATATAATCAGTGTAATTTATGTTGACATTATTTATGATTTGTTTCAAAATTTTCAATTAAATCGAAGCGACCACAAACTTTCCCCTTTACTTAGCATTGCCCGGAAAGGTTGTTCCCACTTTCCACTTAACTTCGGACTTCGTTTTTAACTTTAAACCAAGTTTAAATAGAACTGTCAAATGAAATCTGATAAACATTTATTTAGGTATCCGTATAAATGATAGAACATCTGAAGTACTATTCAAAATTACTGATTTTATAGCAGTTGTTACTTTCGAATAATCCTTAAATAAAAATACCTTATAGTGGTTTGTACCCTATAGTACATATCGGCACGTACCTGGAACAAAAAAAGGTTATCATAATTATTCAATTATAAAATATCAATCATTGTTAAAACGAGTAATACAAGCCCCTTTAGAATATATATATCAAAATTTACATTCACCCTGTTAAAAGTATTAAAACATATCCTCGTTACATCCATTCCCACAGGAATCATCCCGTTCGATCATTCCCTGGTACATTTATGGCACCTGGCTCACTTCATGCCACCGCTCCGGCCGCTGAATAAAATGCCACTTAGCTCCGCCGTCACGTCTAATTGATGGATCGCTTCAATTCGGCGTCGGAACAGCGCCGCAATCACATTACCCTATACTTAATAGACAGTTTAGCAGATAGTCACGATGTAACTACGATAATGTGAAGTTTGAGAACTTCAATACTTAACTTAAACTGAGAAAGTTTATTGCCTTAAGTTTTTTCAGTCTCCTAAGCAACTCACTTAAGTTTAGAGTTTTCATTTTCGCCGTTACTCTTCGTAATTACCTCAATAGAAGTTAAAAATAGTGTAAAAAAAAGTTACTATCGCTGTTGTTATTTTCCGCGTCTCTATGAAGTGAACGCGCTAAATAAAAGTGCACGATCTGCCATCGATCCCGACTAATGCCGACACCAGGCTCTAATGCGATATAAATTACAGGCTATACCAGTACGCTGGCAATGTCTTGAATACTGGAACTGACATTTCAAATTTAATGCCGTCTGTACGGAACACGTCGTATATTACTTAATATTTAAACCAATAGGCAAAATATGTAAAATAACTTACAATTTTGTACCTTTTTAAGCAATATTAAAATGTAATTCAGAAGTTCCGAATAAAAAAAACTGTTTAATGTTTATTTAAATGTTTGTCATGTAAGCATTTGTTCTTCCTGAAGTGCGGAATAATATTCTTAAATGTCGTGTTGTATGTTTACGTACAAGTATGGCCTACATCCTTCGGAGGTTGCTTTTACAACAGGAAACGGAAACAGCTCGAGCCTTCAGGAAATGTTCGCGTGTTTCCTTCAAGTTGGGAACACAACGAGATTAATAACTGGTGTAACATATCTTCAACATTTTCACTGTTAAATATTATTCAAACTGAAAATCATCTCAAAAGCAAGCGATAGGATATAATAAGAATAAATCGAATTTTACGTACTTATAAAAATGCCAGTAAATTACCCTTTTAGGTTTAAGGGTTTTGAAACTTCAGGAGCTGCGCATGAAGTTAACTGTAGTATTTGCAATTGTTTTTTTTTTAAATATAAGTACATGACTCGGTGTGCCTCACACCTTTTACCTTTTGTCGTGATCGCGGCGCTGCGGAAACACAAAAACTAATGATTGTGTTAACGTGTTTTTGTTGCGCGCTATCGGCGGCTCCCATCTCCGCGCACAACACCAACACCGCAGCGTGTGTTATGCGTTTTGTTTGCAAATTGTGACCCTCACAGAACGGAAACGACCGCCTTGTTCATTTAATGTGCTAACCGTGAACAAATCTAATGTTAACATTTTTATATTTCACTCGACTGTGGGAATTATAATTTGCACGACCAGGGATATTTTATACCTCTGTTTTTTTTTATTCAACCGATTTAGAGTATTTCTTGATATTAATAGAGTATCTTTTAAAAGAGATTCTGTTCGAGTCTCAATGTTCAAAAGACTTTCTGATTAGTGAAATAATCTTTGTGCATCAATTAATTTAAATTTTGAAGACAGTTAAATTCGATTATATTATTATTGTATGGATACATTTAATTTGGAAAGACCTTGGAAGTTAAGATTTTTTATAATTTTAAAGCCGAATTATCAACATTTTTGTGGTAGAGTTTGTTCCAAAATGTAAGGACGTCATAAAAGATCCTTAAGACTCGTCGCGAGAGGCGACAGGCAATTTGTGCATAATTTGCGTCTTGTCGTCTCGTCCCCGTGCCGCGCGCGTGACGTGACGTAACGAGTTACATGACACCAATTTATGATTGCTGCCGCGTACATTCGCACCACGGCACAGTTACAGCGGTGGAATGCGGGAAATCATAATTTTAATTATATGAGTAACTACATATAAAGTACTTTGAAAATATTATATCTTTTGAACGAGAATTACATTACCTACTGAGTTGCTAATACCAAAGTAGAATAACTAATTAAAATCAAGGAACGAAATAAAGTATGCAAAGTACGTATTAGATTACATTACAGAGATAGATCAATTATTATGTATTTATTAGTTTTAAAATAGTGAGAAGGAGGAGGTAGTGGGCATTAATGTGTAGAATGCGATCATCGGAGGTGAGATCGATGCGGCCGGTGTTTGATACATAATTGAGTGGGACAGGTGAGCGCTGAGTGCAAATTCCTGTCGCCCCGCGCCCTCTGCGCCCTGTGCACCCTCTGCGCCCTCTGGCGTCTCTCCCACGCACGCTGTAACCCGGCGACCCGGCGCACCCGGCGCAGGGACCCGTCGCTACTATCACGTTCACATTGCATTATATTGCACTTATAAGTTGGATTAACTCAGCTCTATCCAATAAGTTCATTACACTTTTTCACGTCGTCCTAAAATATGGTTTTAAAATTTCCCTCTCTGAGTTGGATTCATGAACAAATGAATGAAGATATTGCTATAAAAATATCGACTATTACAAGCATACTATTTAAAGCAGTTTCTGTATAGAAGCAGCATACTATTTAAGGTAAAATCAAGCGTAGTTCTGACAGCGATAGTATTGGAAGTCGACAAAGAGATTGTACTAAAGAGTATTAGCAGCGCGGGACAATAATAAGAAAAGACAATCGCAGCGCTGCACAAAGGAACACGGGTTGAGCTTTAAGAGGGAAACTTATGAATCTCTTTGAGCGCTGCGAAGCCTAATTCCAGCGTCGTTACAACTTTTGCCAGAGCTAATGACATCGCAATGCACTTAGCTCATCAAAAGCCAATGTCCCAGCTTTCATATTCCGCCCGCTTTAACTCACAATACATTTTGTTTAGGTCATGTCACAAAGAATCAAATTTAGATTACATAAACTTCGTTTAAACAATGTTCTTAACTTCATTAAACACTATTATTTAATTGATTCTGCGTAAAATTTATAATTCGTTATATTTTCATACTTTATATTGTAAAAGGAAAGTAACAGAAATTTTGAAATACAATAAAAAGAATAAACAGTTGTTTCTATTTCAAAATAACATTGCGTGACAATTATCATTAATTTTCGGACAAAATATATTTAAAGTGACCTAAATAATATGTTCCAACAATAACAGTAACACATTCTTGTAATGATAATGTAAGAATTATTTTTAAAAGCTCACGGGAAGTACTTCGCAGACGTAGGAACTTGAAAAGCTCGCTCCAGTTTCGTCTCGCTACGTCCCGGCTCGTTGCAGCCCACCTGGCGCAGCTCCGCGGTAATACTTAAAAGGGATTCGGATTAAAGCAAATGAAAAAGACTTCTTGGAACTCAAAGACATACAAAAGATCTCGGACGTTCCGACGGTACGACTTTAAATTCATCTTTATTTCTCTTAGCAATGTTCGACATTGGTTGATAAATGGTAAATTATTTTCTTTAGTTAAGCTACTAGAAATACTAACCTATGTTATAAGATAATAAAATATGTATTAAATAGCATTTTTTTCTTTTAACATTTTCACTATAAATAAAAAACGAAAAAATATTTTTTTTATTAAAATAATCTAAGTAATGTAAATTTGAAATTAAGTATTTAAAACTACGGAAAAATGTAGTCGGAGGGAACAAGTTCATCGAGCAATCGTTCGATATGGCGTAATTAATTTTCCGTGTAAGAGCACTTGTCTTACAGGAGGATCGGCCACACGGTCATACAGTTATATATCCATACATTTTCACCGCATTGTACGATCACCTACTATCATAGAAAATAATTAAGTATGTATTAAAAAAAAACTACGATTAAACATCATGTATTCCTGTAGACTAATTAATATTCATTTAAACAATATCTTATAGTATTTTTGTATTTACGGAGATACCTCAAAAACTAATGAGCCGATTAAAAAAAATATTTTACCATTAAAAGCTATATTATACTGATAACATATTTTTGAATTACGCGTGAACGAAGTCGCGAGTTAAAGTTAGTTTTAAAAATGAATAAAATGTTACCTTAAATCATATTCTTTTTTACATCTATCTTAAAGCGTTTTATTGATCATTTACAGATCCTTAGTGCAGGTTAATCACACTAAGAGTACTAATTCAATGACTCTACGTACGGTAGTACGAGTATGATTCTATATGTTTACACTAGTGACGTAGGCACAATAAGCACGCTAGACCACATTTCATCCCTTAGTTATGATTTAGGATCAGAATGGGCTTAAAGGCATAAATCTTTATAAGAGCGTATCCGTGCATTAGTGCAATAATTCACGATTTTTAACCCTTCCCGGATCCCGCGTCCCGCGTCCCGGATCCCGCGCCCCGAATCCCGCGCCCCGGTACCTGCATCTCGGATCTCGACGCATGAATGCGGCTGTACTGAGTACCTGTACCCAATGCATCATAGAATATAAACATACCAACATTCAGAAAAGAGATTTTCAACCATACCGCATTTAATGTCTATCGGCCGGTTTGTTTTACCTTTGAATCGGATTATAAAATTCAATTAAACATTTTTGGTATATTTTAATAAAGTTCTAAATGCTTTGGTGCTTGTAGAATTAGAAATATAAAAGAGAAAGCGAATTTATATGGCAATATTGGAGCGTCTGTTTGTGAACTCAGTATTTTTTTTAAGTAGACTTTCTACCTTTGTTATCTATTAACTAATAGGAACTGACATTACATATTTTTTAATCAAAGTCTAAACAGAAAAGCATAAACTTTATCATTAAAACATTTTTTAATCTATGGCTTACCCTTCCTGTTTCAGGCACCGTAGTGGGGCTTTAATTTATGCGTCCGTTGTCTAGGCCCCCTCGGCGGACGGCGGCGGGCCTAGCGCGCCCGGCGCGGCGGTCGCGGGGGGTGCAGCGGTTAGTACGTACAAATTGAAAGCTCCTCACCACGACAATGGGCCGGCCAGAGTGGGTGCTGCTTTATGCACTTTATTCCTTTTTAACAGGAAGAGATGGCGTCCCCTAATTTTATTTATGGTGTTGGCACGTGGCTTTGTTTGTGCTGATAGGACTCGAGCTCGTGGGATGCCTGATTAGCACTTAAGCGGACGGAATACCGATAAAGATATTTAAATAAATAATTTAACACAAGTGTTGAGTTTTCAATTGTCGGTGACTAAAGGGTTGTGGCCTACTCGACCTTAACATAAGGTAGGCTCCGAGACCCTCAATGCGGACATATAGTGAGCTGATGATGACAATAAGTTTCAATCAATTTGAGCAATACTATATTACATACAATCATAACAAAGGAATGTCGTATGGAAGTGTAAGCCGCAGAGGATTAATGATATCCGCACAAGTTATGTGACTTGTCACCCGGACCTGAAACTTGGCCGTCCGCCGCCGTCCGCCGCACGCTGCTCGCAATTGTTAGACTTTGGACTTGGATTTGTTAATACAAAGTACAAATATAACCTACGAGTTATGACTAATATCTATATATAATACTAAACACAATTATTTGTAAGTATTTTTTGCGTTTTAAAAGAATTAAATGACACAAATGTATACCGAATATACAATATCGGTTTCACTGATGTTAACTATCGTTACGTGGTAATCGCCGTGACGCATCGTATCCGTGTCGTGGCGTGCCCGTGTCGTGCAGTCTAACGCGGCAGTGTAATGTGCAGATCGGATGCAAATCGCGCGGTTCCCTCTAATTTATCTGCACGTAAAGTTCGGCTCTTCCGTTACTGTGCGCGTTCGCGTTAAGGCGGTGTCATTTGATCCAATCAGTTTTAAAATCTATATTTAATTCGGTTTTAGTCAGGTTTAAACGAAAGTATTAAATTTCTTCTTTTATACGTACCGGTGTTTTTAAAATAATTGATTTAAATCGTATCTAATAGTGTTAATAAAACGAAAAATAATTTTATTCTCGAATATTTCTGATTTACAAATATATAACTATAAATAAACCTAAAATTGTCGTTTTAGACTTTGTTAATGATGTTAAATCATTATTTGTAAAACCTAACAGCAATAAAGGCTATTTTATTTTATTAATGATATTAAATCAAACTACATTGACGGAGTGGACTAGTTATAAATGTGTGAGCAGAGTGAGTGGCGGCGCGTCCCTAATGAAATGATGATACGGCAGCCTCGAGGCCGCACACCGGCAGAGATGAAACCTCTACAAGCGAGACACATATCGCGGTCTCTCTCGCTTATCCAGGCTGGACTGAATATAGGATACTAATTTAAACACTGCTCATACCCGCTAATATTTATTTATTTATTGTAAGGAACGTCAACATATTTACATACTGTTTTTACTTATAGTTAGCTTATAAACAATGTACAAGGCAAGATGTAATTATACTTAAAGACGAACACATCATGCACTAAGTATACTAAGTACTACTAACTACTACTAAAGGATACTATATTTATAGATAGCAACCGCTTATAGACATCACTAATTCAAATGCTTTTCAGCGAACAAAAACTTCACTTTTCAGCGATAATAGCTACTCCACAAACACCATAGGCAAAATTATAAACACATGTCCTGTATATACTAAACAGTACGACTCTTAACTTATGCCCGCAAAAAATGACATTTGAATGTAAAACGCCGAGGCAATTAGCCCGGGCCGGAGCCGCGCCGCCCGCAGCCGCCCGCCGCCTGCCGACCCTCTAATTGTAGGAATATGTAAATGTTATCACGACCCGAGTCACCTTCACAATTAATTGTTTCGCTTTGGCCGAGGCACGCGGCACGCGGCACGCTGCTCGCTAGCAGCATTGTGCGGGTGATGCAGTTAGCGATATAGGATGGTCCAGCCAGAGGGAAGTAGGTTTTGTTAAGTTTAGAGGAAGCAAACATCCTGTTTCCTTCATTTTCCTAAAATACCGTTGCGTTGGCATCTGCATCGTATCAGTTTTGTTTAAAGTAAAGTAAACAAAGGATACCAGGATAAATTAATTAAGTGCATAATGGAAACGCGTTGCATGGTTCCCATTTTAATTTTATTTAGGTTTTAACTCTGGGCTCGCTGATATCGGAAAAGCATGTTGCAAACTTTTAAATCTTAATTCAATTTAAGTTGCACCGTTGTTACTCGCACGCCGTTCATTCTGTGTTCAGTATATCAACCGGGGTATTAATCTGGCTTCGGATCCGAATCTATTAGCGCTAAAAATTGTCCTGGCTGGATGGCTAAAAAAAATTGGTCCCGGGAGCGACAGTGGCTGTGGGGAGCAGAATGGACAAACATCCATTACCGACAGGCAGGCAATGATCGATTCAATTTGGTAAAATACAGGTGAGAACTCACCTCCCGATCTTTGTATATTTTTTGTCCCAAAAGGTAATTGAATGACAAATACTAGTTATAAAATACCAGCGGAAAAAATACTCGTGCTTAGTCCAGTCTCTGGTCTCTGAAAGAAAACTTGCATCGTTGAGTTATTTTTAATATGAAAGAGTTCAAAAGAAAAATTACGTTTACGTGAAGAAAAGTCGAACAATTTTATTGCTCAACAATTATATTTATTTGGAAACAAGCGGGGATTTCCGGAAAACTTTTAATACATATTGAATCATCGATTTATACCCGGATTTGGGAATTTTGTTTAACTAGTTTTCGAGACAAATCGCTCAGGAAACGAGTTGGCCGAATTTCGTTCGCGCCGAGTGATGCAAGAAAGTTTGATATTGGACAAAGTTAGGGAATGGCCAGTACTGGTTGAAAGAGCTAGTTTGTCCATCAACACGTACCATTTATGGGAAAAGTAACATCTATGGTACCTCATTACAGGATATAGTACTGGCAAATAACCACAAAAATGATAGACACGGCACGCAGAATAAACTTTTAAGTGGGTTTTCTTTTTATTCGATCCTTTTACAATTTGTGACGTGACATGTAAAGTTCAAGTCATATTATTATGTCCTCTTCTTAAAAGTGTACAAGCGGGTCCCCGGGGCCACGTAAAATAAGATTACATGTTTTTAATAAAATTAAATAGATGTTCGTACGGGGAGCGTTTTGTCTTATCGTTGTATTTGATAATTTACAACCGGAGGGGAATTTATTAACAAGCGAGCAATAAAAGATAAAACAAGGATAATAAAACGGTCAAGAATTAATTTAGTGAGTCGAAGATAATAAAATTGATTTTGTTATCAATTCTTCCCTTCTTTAAAATAATCTTAATGAGAACTATTTTAATTTAGAATATCTGAATTATGGATATTTAAACAGACTCGCTTTTTCATACTGTGTCTAACATTCTTAATTAATTAAAATAACCACCAGATAAAAACCTAAATATTTTTTTTGTAAAAACTGTTTATAAATGTGTCTACGCAACATAGGTTTAGCGCGAGGCGACGCAAACGCTCGATTATGCGAACGTCGAATGACCAACTTTATTTTTTCACGGCTGAGTGGTGCAATGAACGAGAATGAGTTGCGTAAAAACTTTTTACATTTTTTTGCATGCAGCAGCGCGCCGCACTGAACGAGTGAGCGAATGAAATTATGCGGTAGAGATGCTTCGCAGAACTGGGTTACTGAACGCTGTTTAAAACTTAAACTTAATTATGTATTGTAGTACAATTTTATGCGCCATATTAAAAAAAAGTTAGAACGTACATTTTATCTCAGGGTGAGTTTATTTCTACATTTCAATACTCTGCGTTCCATTTTTAAGAATTAATATTGTTTTTTATATATGTAAAACTTAAAATATAAAACAAAGCTAATAAAAATATATAACAAAACATTTAAGGTTAACCGCTACAAGCTCCATCTCAGTACACAATATCAATTTTTCACAGAATTCGACTGAAAATGTCTAACTCGTGAATGTTAACGACCATCAGTGCCCCATTACCTTACAGGTGGCAATATTCATAAAAAGCAACAGCCTTCGGCCGCCAATTTCCTGTTTACCTGAAGGCTCTACTACAGGTTGTAAAACGATCGCCATTACATACTGTTTAGATTCACACAAACTTATGTACCATAAAACAAAAAACTTCCTTTTAAATTAACTAACTTTTATTGGAGCGAA
>QDHC01006128.1:21134-45230 GCA_013186455.1 Papilio dardanus tibullus
GCACTCCGCGCAGCCTATTGTACGCGACGACCATTAAACAAATCCAACTCCTCGTAATTGGCAAATATTTAAATAAAATAATTAGCGACAGTGATATCTAAAAACGAACTTTATTGCGATATCGATTAAGTCAATTTTCCCGCGTCCGCATGAACCAACTCGTTAGCTTCAGCTAATATTGAATCTGTGCTTGCAGCGGCGGGAATTATTGACATGTTTGAACAAAAATCGACGAATTTCACACACTGGGCTGGAATTCTAAAACTTTTTCATGCGACTATGTTTCTAAGAACATCGTTCTTTATTTTTACAATAAAGTTCTATCCTTGCCAATTTAACTCACCCTGAGATATTTTTCAAAGTTATTGACTCAAAATGTTATCAAAATGGCTTTTTCTTGAACATGCTAACTATCATTATTGTGACGCTGTTATGTGTTAAAAACTTCAGATTATTATACCTATTATTAAAACATAAATTATAAACAAAAAAGCAGGAAGCAAATTCAATTAATTCAACAAAGTCACTTAATCCAATTCGGGGTAAAATTATTAATTAATCCGCAAGCGAGTAACGTAACGCGATGTGACCCATGTAATCGCCTTTTAAGCGCCGCTGCGACCGCGACCTCTAGCGACACACGTAGTCAACAGCGAGGTATGTGGTACAAGTACAACCTTCATGCGTAATTGCTTGTAGATTAAATCAATAATGAATTTGCTTTTTTAATTGTTGTTAAGGTGAGTGCGATAACGTTGGTGTATCAAGGATGCTGCATAAGCAACAACAGCAGGATATAAAGAAAAAAATAATAATGACTTTGCACAGATAAACTATGCTATTTTTGTTTGTTTTAATTTATTTTATAATTATTATTATTTTTTATTTATTTTATTTTATAAAGGGGCAAACGAGCAAGCGGCCACATGAATTCGCTGAAATTAGGAAGCGACCGCTACCCATAGACATTTACAATTGCAAATGCGTTGCCTACCCTTAATCTACGGAGGAGGAGACGCACGGCGAGAGGATAATTCCTCTTCCTATTCCTCCCGTCCCCCGCCAAATCCACTTCCCCTTCCCATAATATCCGTAGAAGAAAATGATAAGAAGGGAATGTGGACTAAAATTAGGCCTCCGGCACCACACTCGCCAGAAGAAGACAGGTGAAATACAAACTTTATTAAATTAATATAATCCAGGTTACTCAGGGATCTGAAAATATCCAGAAGAGCAGCGCTCCTGTCTATATTTTTTTTGCTCTACTCTGCAGTCTTATAAAACAAGTCAGGGATGCATGAAATAAAATGTAACAACGTGTGTGCGATGTGACAAAGATTATAAATACGCTGCAGAGACGGGACGGTGGAGGCGAACGTGCTGCGGAGTCGCCGGAAGTCACGCGCGACTCTGGCCACACAGTTTTATATTTTTATTTCATTGATTTAGTATACTCTTAGTTTCCGGCCAGGATATATACTCATATGACTTATGGAATATAAGTTTATACACCCGACTTCAACCGCGCGGACTTGAAAAATAACTTTGCAAATGTTCCAAACTATGTTCTACATCTGTGAAAAATCTAATCGACGCCCATTCAGCAGTTCTGTAGATACCTTCTAACAATACATCCATCAATCTTTACTTTCGCATTTATAATTGTAGTATGGAATAAGATGGTTAGAAGCAAGCGATATATTTTTAATTGCCTTGGTAGTAACTAGAGTTTCTCCAGCTGTAATTGTCAGGAAGCGAGTAATTTATACGAAAATGCAAGTTACGCTTGCGGTCGGGGTCAGGTGAACCACCTAGTCTTAATGCAATTTGTCGCGTTCGCCGCTGATCACTTGCGGTGACATCGCTCGTGCACAATGTACCTCTGGTTAAACGAACAGGGAGAACTAATCTTGTGTTGTTTAAAGTAAATTAACTTGATAAAGTCAATCAGTAGTTAAACTAAAGAAGAATTTAATTACTTAAAGTAGTAAGATTATTCAAGAAGCAAGCCTATCTATTCCTTAAAGACCGGCAACGCATTTGCGGCTCTCGAGTGTTGCTAACGTCAATGGGCGTCTAAGATCACCTCGGTGCTCCAGCCGCTCATTTGTCCACTTCTCTTATAAAAAAATTATAATAAAGGTAATGTGTTTTATAACAATATAACGCCAATCAAATGTTAAGATGTTCCTGGAATATAGATCTACAAGGAGCGGATAAAAATTTCAATAAAAATGTTTCAAAGTACAGTGATAAAGTTTGCACGATCGCGGCGCATCGTCTAGTAGTTTGCATACGTTGTGGATATTGAAAAATATTTTGCGGATAATCCGTGGATACGACGGATACGCCTATAAACCGTATTACTCTAAAAATGTTTTCTACAACTTTCCAGAGCTTGAAAGTTTGAAGTTTGAATTTTTTCTATTGAAGCAGTTGAGTATAAACTTGTGGATGCAATCACATTTAACTCTGGCAATATTTTATTTATTAACAAAATAAAAATAAATACTGAAGAGTCTTGTTTGAGCCATTTTTTCTAATTTAGAGCATAAAGAAGCCAGTACACAGAGCTCAGTATAATATAATCATCAGGTCTAACAGAGATCTCGACGCTGCGAAACTGAATGTCAATAACGATAATGGAGGGAGCCATCTGTCGGAGCACTGCCCACTAATTCAAGACTCACACGAGGGTACAACATGTACTAGAGCAGTAGCCATTACAGTACAGCCATTGTTTGAACATACAATTACTGTCAAAACAATTCTCTTCTATTTGTCGTGTGCATTGTATCAATGACAATACCGATGTATACTGCTCTGGCATATGTTCTGTCCCCGTGTGAAATAGTATAATTATCAATAGTAAGCGAGGAGTTGACGCATTGATTGTGGCTCCATCTCATTTGCATTTCGACAGGTACGTCGCTTTCTCAGAACTTGTAGTACATTTAGAATACGAGTAGTATGATTTCTGGTGACCTGGTTACTCTGGACTTAAGTGTCGAGACTCGCGCACTTCGAGATAATTCTATACAAACTGTGTTGGTGATAATTATTACACAAAAAGTGAAAATATCGATTGCTATTTGAAACTCTTTATCAAAGTTCAAACTGATGTTCAAGATAAATGATTCAGTCTACAAAACATGGAAATATATAGATTTAGGCACCGTATCAATATTGCCTAACCTGTCTATGCCAATCCAAATAAAGCCCGATGTATTTTTAATTAAATTTGACCCCTTGCAGTGCATTGACTCCGTGATTGCGCGGAGCTATTACATTAATTACAGTTGCATCGAGACGTGTTGATTAATAATGTTAGTAATAAGCTATATATTGCGTACATACATGATTGGAAAACATATTTAATGATGTAAAGGCACGCTGCATTCCGCGCGCGCCTCCTAGTGCAATAACCACTAAGATGGAGCAAACTCGATTGGTATGCCTTATACTGCTTCACACACGATTCTAGTTCATAATTGATTTAGAATTTAATTAGCTACTCGTAATTATATACAATTATTAAGTATTGTCACTTGGATTATCTGTCATGAAACCTGTGACTGTTTATTTGAATTTAAATAAAAAAATATACAAAACTAGCTGGTGTTCGCG
Organism: Papilio dardanus tibullus; assembly: GCA_013186455.1. Lineage (NCBI taxonomy): Eukaryota > Metazoa > Arthropoda > Insecta > Lepidoptera > Papilionidae > Papilio > Papilio dardanus. The sequence goes on from QDHC01006128.1 coordinate 24,762, forward strand.
ACTTCGTCCGCGTAGAATTTAAAAATATAGTCTATGTTACTCGGGGACAATGTAGCTTTCTAATGGTGAAAGTCTTTTTGAAATCGGTCGACTAGTTTTTGAATTATTTCAATCCAAAAATACAAAGTTTCTGTCTTTATAATATTAGTATAGAAAACACAGTTACCTACTCCATTACTAATGCAATAAAATTTTGTAATAATACATTTCTTATTAAATAAATAGGAGAATATTAAGTAATATAAAATGTAAATTTTCTTAAATTTACGATTTAATTTCCCGTTGAACAGTTTATGTTTCCGCGGCGGCCGCGAGCTGCCGGCGCGAGAATAACGCACCCGACCTACACCACAATGTGAATTATAATTCTCTAGAATACGACCAAGTTAAAATTAGATCATAAACAACTTTTTTCTAAATCTCGTCTATTAAAGTACTTAGCATTTTTTTATAAAACAAAGTGGAAAACGAGCAAGTGGTCACCAGTATTCGCCAAAAAATCCGAAGCGACCCCTGCCCATAGACATCTGTAATTGCAGATGCGTTGCCTACTCTTAATCTACGGAGGAGGAGACGCTCAGCAAGAGTTTGAAAGTGACGCCAGTAAAGGAGAAATTGAGGAGCAGAAGGTAAGCGTGGTATGATCATGTTACGCGGAGGGATGAGGAACATATAAATAAAAAGTATTGTAATTGCACGAGGACAGATACAAAGGTAGAGAAGGACAAAGAGAATATAGATGGTTTGTATGAAAAAGATATGCTGAAAAATAGGCTAAATTCAGAAATGACGGCTTATAGGGAAGTATGAAATAGTACATACTGTGCCGACCCTCCATAGGGACGGGAAAAGATGACGAAAATGTCTAATATAAAAATGTTCTCTAAAGAATATTCATCGCACCCTGTAACAATAATGTTTATTTGTAATTTATGCCGTCGCTTCTCGTGACTCATACGTGGCCATGAAAACAACGATTTTCTTTATCTTAGTCTCAGCTGCGGTATCTCTACACAAAATTACAAATAACATCAACTAAATGAAGCCACCTGGAAAAGGAGAAATTGCCTATTTACATTTATAAGGATAAAAGCATGGTATATTGCCTGGTTGATATTTTAACCCTCATGTTTTAGGGCCACAACAGGTCCGTCTTCTAGGCGCCACTCGCTGAGCTCATGCCGAGTTGACTCAACTCTTGCATCTTCGAAGCTGACGTCAACTCTGTATTTACATATACACGGGGACTACGAGCATTACGCCTTTATACCTAAACCATTATAAAATGACGCACGGTCTATAAAACAATGATTTGGAGTTAGGAATTATAAGATTCTATGACCTTCGTTTTTGGTAGCAATCGTTCTATTTGGGACCGGTTCACACCAAACTGGCATCGTTAACATCCCGACTGCATTGTGTCCGTGAGAACCGAACAGTCAACTAGTTGCTTCAGACGGATTACATCCGAGTCATTGGTTCGTACGGATAACGCATAAATATTGCACATCCGTAGTAAATTTAGTTATTAAACATATTGATAATTGGACTTTCTTCCGTTATAATAAGGTTTGATTTTGAATGATGTTGGTGAATGCGGCGATGCCACACACCCCGCGCCGGACGCGCGCTCCATTCGCTCCGGCCACGCGCCGCACAACTGCCCGCTCTTGTATTGTCCTGTTATAGTTTATTGCAATCGCATTGTATCGAACTTGGAATAATTGTTAATAGCTTTTGCTCTTACAAGCTCATGTTAAAAACTTAAACCAGCCCCAAAGACATTAGGATGTGTAAAATAAATGTTGCGAAGCTCTTTTAGACATCCAAATGTCTCGCAACATAACAGAAGTATCTAACTTGTCTTTATGACGCTCCCCAACTAATTCTCGCACCGGACTCGCAGTTCGCCGCGTCCAACAGCGTTCGACGGCGTCCAACGGCGTCCAATGGCGTCCACAACGCAGCCGAACTTGTTACACGAGCTACGATAAGTACCAAGTCCATTTCAACTTGCCCGTTTATTGCCGTCTGTTTGAGAATTGTCTTTAAAACTTACGACAGCGCATCTGCGGACATCTTTTCTTATTTATTTTATTTCATTTCTTTTTATTGTTATTGACAGCTAGTTACTCGAGTGTATAGATTTACTATTCGGTAATGCATTTAAAATTATATTAACTAATTGCATTAAGTGTTTAATATCGTAAAATAATAGCCACAAAAGTCTGCAATAACTTTATGAATGTTTTTTTAATTTCTACGGAAGCAAATTAACTGGAACTGTTATAAAATATATAAATTAGTTCATGTAAACTGTAACCTTCTTATATTTAATATTATATAAGGGTACTATATGCTACAGATTTACATTATGTATATGTTTGCGGCGAAATTGTATTGAATTGTTGTTATGTATTGCGGTCAGCGGACGGCGCTAACTTCCACTTAGGACGAGATCATGCAGCTTAGTCTGAGTTATGACTTAAACTAATCTAAGTTACTGCGATCTTCTCACTTACACCGCGCCCTGCTGAACTGAACTTGTTGAGACAAGGCTGTTTGCATATCAATCTGCATAGACATTGAAATAGTTGTTTGTTTACACGAGTTATTAATTTAATTAATTCAAAGACTTGACTGGAAATTATGGGGTTAATAACGATATGTCACTGAAGGGCTCTAACAACTTATTGACACTTTTGGTTGGATCATACGACAATTTCAAACCCCGACATAGTAAACATAAAGTCAACCCAATTCCTCTGCGTCCTATCAAATGTTAATACAGTTCAAATAAAGTGTCCGTTTGGCGGGGGATCACGCAAATCACAGTTGTCGATGTTTACGCTGGTTCCATGCACCCATGCAGTCGCTGTGTTTGCCAGCGATGTGATTTAATATGCAACGTGTTTCACCATGCACCACACCGTGCGACGTGTTTCGCCATGCACTAGCCGTTTTTTGTTGCAGCATACGCCCACTAGGGGGATTAATAAAAAATATTCATAGTGTCGGAATACACAGCAATATATCTGATATTTTAAAGTCTGTGAGGAGACTTTGGTCTTGATTATAAGTATTCCGGGTAAAATATTATTTCAACAGTTCAAGGTATAACGCAGATGGGTATATTTTACAGATATGAAGGTATTAATAATGAATGTATCGTAACGTAGGAAGCGAGGCCGCGTGTTGCGGTCCGCTGCGACCGCAGATATCCCGTGTGAATGTGGCGGCCTGACCGCACCTGCCAGTGTCAAAGTTGAAATGATCATTCGAAATAAAAATTATGATTTTTTGGAAAAAGGTTAATACCACACGTCCATTGAATTTAATTTCTTCCTTTTAAATAGATTAGTACTACCAAATAAAACATCATTATTTAATAGAAATTATCTAAAATTACCATATAAAATAAATCTAGTGAAACATCCGTGTACGACCGATTAAGAAATTGGAAAAAGTAACGGGAAGTGCGACTTTTAAAAAGAATCAATAAACATAACCAGCGGTGCTTTATTAAAATTCTTTCCAAATAATCTAATCTCCAACCGAAATGTTTGTGTAAACAATTTAAAACCAACAGTTGTAAATTACACAACTGTCAGAGTCTCCCTTCAAAGCAAACTTGCACAATTCAATAACTATGCAAATAAGAGCGGCGATGCTTCGACAAATATGCAGTTTATTTCGCGTCCCCAAAAACAGAAAGACGGGGACCTTTGGGAAGGTAAGCTGTTAATCCAAACGTATAAATTATGCTTCGTTTTAAATGAACATCTCACGTTTTAATCCATTTAAAGAAGTATTTACTCACCAGAATAAACTTAACGCGGAAATTAAGCTCTTTGTAACTAAAATACTGCTAGGCACCAAGCCTAGTTAGAGTTATCTTAGCTTTTAAAAATACTTTTAGCCGTGAAAATTAAGCTCTATGTAACTACTACTAGGCATCGCGCCTAGCTAGTCCAGCTTTTAATAATATTTTTAGCCTCGACCACTTAGTTTAAGTGAAATTAAAACAACTTTACATTATCTTTCTTATTTAAAATATTTTAATTTATCTAAAAAGGTAGTTTTTAAGTGTGATCATAGCACAAAGGCAAAACTGAATAGTAACATCTGTAAATGTGTTATTCCAAGTGAGCCAGGTCGGAGATGTAGTGTGTGTGCGCAGGCAGACGCCCGCCGTGTAAATTACAAGGCAAGTGACGCTAACTGGGGCTAAGTGAAACTTACGCTCATTAAACTCGGCCGCTCGGGTTTTTGTTGCGTCGCGCCGCAAACTTGATTATACGTCGCCGGGAAAGAAAGGTACAAATTAATTTCTACCTCGCAATATAATATCTGGAAGAATTAGATATTTTAAATGAGAATTTTAATTTTATTAAAAACAATAATTTTACGACATACGAATATAAAGATGTGGCAACTACGCTCCTTACAAATATATTGAACTTCAATATATTAAGTTTAAATACAGCAAAGCTAAGCTTCGACGCCATAGATAGTAGTATTAAGTTCAACCCATGATGGGCTCCATTTTTTCCACAACTCCATATCTTTGAATTTCTTTGCCGATATGTGCAGATTGCATCACGATTTCCTTCACCGTAAGAGCGTCGGGTAAATAGGGGATTTGTTGATGTATTTTTGATTGGTGTTTTTATAGTTGCTCTTTATTCTTTTTATTTAATAACTTCGTGGCGCAAACGACGCATGATCCTTAATTCTGTACACCTCCATTATTTCAGTTCCTACTAAAATTTGCCTCTTAATCGAAAGAAATGATTTTGTTCTAATGTATTTATGGAAAATACACACAATTTCTTAATCCATTCTAATTAGTATTGTTTTCTTTAACTATATAAATTAGAAATCAAAATGAATAAACGATAATAATAGTTATTTTCTTTCAACTTCAGACCATTTATGTCTGTAAGACGACAAAGCGAGATTTGCATCGTTTTAACATCAAAAGAGCTCACACACTGCGCCCACACCCTCCATACAATGTGTATAAAGTTTTCAGGCGCCCTTCAGTTGGGGTGCTTTAATAATAAGGATTATTATTTGTATGAAAAACAATATATTTCAAGAGTATTCACATTTTAGAAAAGTAACTTTTCACGCAGTTATTGTCGTCTTTTTGAAAATAAAGAAGACTTTCTAATTGGATAAAACATAATAATAAAATGTACTGAGTTTGAATTGTACATTCCTTTGAACGCATTTAAAGTATATTAAGACATCATTATATTCAATTAATCCTTTTAAACTCTACAGTCTAATGTATTGCAATTAAAAGACAAATTGTGTCGGAGCAATTTGCTTGGAGTTGATAGCTGCCGAAACTTCCGCGGCCGCTAATTGTTTAATTGCGAACAACGAGCTCGAGATGTCTCAATTACACGAATTATGTTTAATTATAATGTGTTTTACGCGGCTCGTATTACACGAGTAATGTGCTTTTGATGATTAATCCCTTTGCTTCAATCTGATTGTATATATACGTAATTAATAAAGAGTTATTGAGTGGAATTGCTTAATTTATTTCACTAATCGGCCCAGGGACAGCTTAGTACGTCCCTGCTTCGCTGAGCTGACTCCTATTGCCACTCTAATAATTTTATACTTTGTTAACTAGTGTTAAAAGCAACACACATTTTTTATGCCAACTAATTTAATTTCAAAGTAAGTTTGTAAATCCAATTGCAAAATACGTGATGTTTTAAAAATATTTGTTCTCCAAATCAAATATCATCGAAAAGGATTGCAAAAGTTTAATTTCTTTCTACAGAAAGAAAATTATTAGGATATTGTGAATTTGGAGAAAAGTTTTTTCATTTTGCATTTGTCGACCTCCGCGCACTTCGGATTGCGTCTCTCAACTTTTCTTCCTTGTTTCGATTTTATTAAAAAGTTCGTCAGTGTGTTGTTGAGACGAAACAGGACACAGAATAAAAAATAAACGAATGTATTAAAAATTTAAAGGCAAAGATTATATGAAGGCAACTTCATATAATTGAATAATTCTCAGTAGGTACTCTATCGAGTATTATGCCTAAATTTTTTAGTTTAATAACATATTATTTAAATTGAAAAGCAAAGACAATTCATTTCAAATATTATAGCCCAGCAACCAAAAGATCCTCCCCCAACGTAATCCTGCATTCTCTCAACTTGTAATCGACCCGCAGCCGCCAGAACTCATTTCTTTGTTCTAATGTACAGCGCAGACAAATTACAAATGATAATTGCCAAAGCAAAATATCAATATTTTTTTTTTTATTTTACCACAGAGTCTATCACAAGTATTTTAAATATAAACGTAAGTAAACATTTTCATACGCCCTTCACAGTCTCCCTTCAAAGCAACTGCTTAAGACGCAGTTAAATGTGTCAGACAACATTGGGGCGTACTATCAACACAACCGCAGGCTGTTTGCTTCTTACACTATTTGCAATAATTCAAGAGAAAAATATTTATTCTGTTTGACTTTAAACAGTGCCTTTGACTACAAGCATGCCATGGTTACAACTACTGTCTCTTTATTCGTAAACATATAAAGCGCCCTCTACTGACTCTAATGTGCATAATGACACTCGGCGAAAAAATGAGAACTCTATTCGCCCTTGTCAGAGATGTTGCTATTCATTAGCTAAGTCGTAAATATAATTGAAAGTCATATTAAATAGCTACATAAGTTATTAAATTATTTACTTAATTCTAATAATTCCGTTTTGTTCAGTTATTATAAGCAAGTTGCACATCGCGATAACAAATCCGCTTGTTGTAATAACATTAAGCGAGCGCTAACGAAGTTTGTTACAATAAATAAAGAATTCCGGCTTAGCGTAATGCGGGAAATACTTTGTAATGTGATTAACTTCATTTACTTTCACTTCCGTTTGATATTAGGAATTCGATTGGAAAATTCTTGATAAAGCCGGCTACACACGTTCAGTTTTTAACTGTACTTAAGGTAACTTAAGTTTTAACTTCACTGCACGCCAATTTGAACTGCACAGTCGAACTGTACAGTTCTCAGTTATGCCTAAACACGTCAGTTTTAACTGTGCAGATGAACTGTACAGATAAATCTGAACGTCTGTAGCCGGCTTTATTATTTAAATTTGCTGTTATGGTTGTTGTTTAAATTTCACAAAACAGCTGTGGTATTGGTTTGCACTATTTATAAAATTACCTCATGCTGTTTATGACCGAAAATAATAAAAAAACTTTTAACCTTTGACTTCCACATTAGCTGTATTCAGAGTATGAGTTTAATAGATCAATTTATTATTGTTTTCACGGACAAAACTGTCATCGCTACAACTTTGTCAAAATGTCGAAGAAGGTTAATGTGTTTTTAATGGACATGACATTTGCGTTAAGGGTGTTCTATTCTATTGTATTAGCTAAATAAAAATGTTAGTAATGCCTAAGGAATCATCAATTTGAATTTGAACTTGACTCTAAAACCAAATCTTTGTACTGTGGTACAAAGATTTGGTTTTGTGAAACAAAATCGCACTAAAGCCGGCTACAGAAGCTCAGTTTTAACTGTACAGTTCGACTGCGCAATTAAAACTGACGTGTGTAAGCAAGACTGAGAATGGTACAGTACGACTGTGCATTGAAATTGACGTGTTAAATGCACTGTTAAAAACTATACGTCTGTAGCCGTCTTTATATTTGGTCATGAATAGAAATTTTTATTAGTAGAAATCGACAGCTCCAATGATGAGTTAGACGATTATGATTATCATTGTAAATGTAATTAGGGCCGTCAATTTCTGCATGACATGTCTGTAAATCACATTATCATTGAACATAAGTGTAACACGTGACAGGCAATTAGCTCTAAACACGAATCATGATTCGCTCGGAACATTAGCTAAGTGTAACTGTCGTCTAGTTAGTGTGTTAGCTAATCAGATTGTTTACGATTTTATTGTTATAACATTTACAGATAATCTGTCTCCGGCCAAGACCCACTTTGGGTATTTGCGCCAGCGGAGTAAGTAATAATATGTCTATTGTAAAGACAGTTTTTATAAGACAGCTTGAAAAAGTTTACTCGCTTAAGTAACATTAAAATTAAGTAATTACAAAACAAATAAAAAACGTTTTTTACACGAAATATATTAAAGGTTTAGTAGTTTATATAACTTTAAATAAGAACAAATATAACGCTTTTTCCTTGTTACATTTTACATACAACGTCTAACAAAATCTATTTGACAACGCGGTAGACTTTAAAAAATTGTCTTTTTTACTAAACTACAACGATGTGCAAACTTATAGGTTAACTGTCAGTTAAAGTTCGTTACACTTTACTAGTCTGATGACCTGATAACCAGCGGGAAGCCGTACCAATGAGAGCTTAGGGAATTGGATTGGCGGAAACTGACACAAAACTTTACCTAACAATGGACTTATAAAGTCAATTTCAGGTATGTTCTACAGGATATTTCACTCTGTCGTATTTCCGATGTTAGAGCAGACATATAGCACTCGACTAAGAGATAAAGCGTTTATGCCGCGCCGTAATAATTTTACGTTTGCGACAATAATTTAAAAAGTTTCCTCTACGGCGCTCGTTTCACGGCGCATAAAGCCGGATGCGTTCCGTTCGCCATTTGTGCTGCATACAAAGTGCATTCTTCTCGCGATATGCGGTACGCGGTTTGCATGTCACCATCAAATCGTGTACACCGCTTGATTCCCGGAAAGTGGGACATTAACCGAATTTACGTATTTCGGCAAATTATAAAGGTGGCTCTACAGTGGCTATCATCTTCAATTCAGCCAGTGAACACGCGCGGAGTAACGAGCATTAACATCATTAGAACTATAGGAATAATTTGCTTAGGCATATCACTAACGACCAAATTAAGCGATTTGTCAGTGACATACTACGTCAGACAGTCCTTTATTATACACGCAAAGATTACATTACAATACATTAGAGCTGATGACACCGCGACTTGTTTATGACTACTTCATCCTGTCTGCATACCGTCAGCTCTACTCCACAACAGGAACAGTCGCTAAGCACGAGTAAGTTACACAGCGCTTAATAAAAATCTTCACCACAGGTTCACATAGATATTTTTCAACTTGTGAACCTCATGGAGGTATCCTATGAACCCCAGAAGTTCCACCAGCAGTTTGGGAATAACTGCTCTAAGTATCAATAATATAATCGAATACACAGACTTGAGCGTACTCGATTCCTACAATTATGACACACATGCTTCCTAATTGTAGAGCAAAATATATCAATAATTAATGAGATAAATGTATGTTTGTGGAGCGTAGTAGAGTGAATTATTGAAGACGCGCGTTGCTGACATAGCCGGCTACCGACCACTATCTTGCAATATAGACGTTAAGCGTTAACTAAACTTTGGTACGTCTTGACTGACTTATACCAAGCCGGTTCATCTTTAATTTAATATCTCTACATCTATTGATATTCAGTTAAATATCTAAATATTGTATACTATAATATTATTGTATTGTACAAACTTAAGTCTCGTTAAAATTATATAGCGATTGGCCTGTTTAGATCGTTCTTGATAAAGCATAACAAAACTTTATGTCGGTTTGGTTGTTAGTGCGCCAAGAAATTATTTAACAGCGATAGGTTTTATTAGTCATAACGCGGCTATTCTTTACAACTGTTAGAGTTTAGAATTATATATATAGAGGTAGATAAGTGGATTGAAGTTTCTTCTGTCGCATAATCTGAATAGATATAGTTCGATCCATGACGGGCACCATTTTCCGCAACTCCATGACTAGCGCGTATTTTGCGTGTCTTCACACACATCTTTGAATTTCTTCGCCGATATGTGCAGGTTGCATCTTGATGTTTTCCTTGACGTAAGATGGTCGGGTAACTATGTACATATGAAAATCGAAATACACATTAGTGCATGGCGGGATTCAAACTAGAGACCTGCAGTTTACAAGTCAGGAGGTAAAGCCCTGAGCCACCGTCGCTCTTATAATCCGAATACTAACTACGAAGTTACTAGAAAATGCGTATTTCTATTGACCTAAATTAATATGGAAAAATCTTTAATGCGTGTAATAGCGGCTACATTAGATATTTAAGACGGTAGAGGTCGCTGTCGACAGCTGTTCTATTCCACGCTTCTATATTCAAATTACCTGTAATTATACGACAGTATTCCGAAGTTTGAATTTTGTTTCTATGCTGGTACAATTTAGAGGAAGTGGTTAGGCGCTGTTTACACTGTCACTACTATTCTGATGCAATTAGCTAGTCTACTGTATTTAAGTGTAGGTTGTCACTGGCCAAACTGTCGTGTAAAGTATACCTACGACCTTCGTAACATGGACACATAGGTGTACATACGAATATTATTGTATTTCGTAAGTTATTGAAGACTTGTTCGCACAACGGTATTTGAACAAAGGATTTACTAATGCACTCGATTAAAATACTACCCTGGTGTGAACGAAACTTTGTTTTTTGTCTCTAAAGACTTAAGTTTCATATTTGCATTGCTAGTATGAATGCCCTTTTTAGTGTGAAACATTGTGTGCGGCTTAAAAACCTATGGTAATTAGTTGAATATCATGTAATATCTACTCGTCGATTGTTAATGAGAAAAAAAAATGATCTAAATAATATTGTAAAAGATTAATAAGCTGTGTTGCCTCATTAAATGTATTATTCTTACATGAACGCTCCACATCAAGCATCATTAAAGGGAGAATATGAGAAAATTGTAAAACTTGAAGAGGAAATGTCTCGTTAAAACAAAGAGTACATCAAGTGCAGTTAAGTGATTTGAAACGATCTTTAAGAAATTGTGTAAAATGCGAACGAATTTTGAGTTAAAATATTTTTGATGATAATTTTGGTAGCAATGTTCATCATTAAAATAGACTCCGATTTATCAGAAAACCTTACTTATATTGTAAATACAAATGTTGAGATGGAGGGATGGATGTTTCTTGAAAGGGCCTATATCTCGTATACATAGTCTTACATAGTCTAAAAAAACAAAACATTGCTTCTATGATTTTTTTAATTCCGCGCGGCCAGAGTCGCGGGCAAAAGCTAGTTAATGAATAAAGTAGGCTTTGCCTTAGCCAAAAATTCTCAAGCTCGCCTCCTGTACGTAGAGAGGCATAATAAAATCGAACCCCGATCATATTTTACAGCGGCCGAACATATTCTCGTTACGTTCGGACACGGGTAGAATTAATGACGTCACGAACCATATTTATTGAATGCATTTATTATAACTGAAGATGAAGGCACGAGCTTGAAATACATATATTGTAATAGGTTGATGAAGTTCACAGAGGCTGCATAGACGTGTGAAATGGGAGACAAAGTGTTGTGTTTAATTAAACTAACCATTGTTATGACTCTTTAATAATTTGTGTATGTAAGTAATTGTTTCGTATATCTTTATTTATCTATACTAATATTATAAAGAGAGGAACTTTGTGTTTTTGTATGTATTGAAATAACTCAAGAACTACTGGGTCGATTTCAAAAATTCTTTAACCATTAGAAAACTACTTTATCCCTGGGTAACATAGGCTATATTATTTAATTCCACGTGGACGAAGTCGCGCACAACACCTAGCTTATTATGTAATACATTTCACTTTAAAAACATAAAAAAATAAAACATATTATATAAAAACTAGTGCACCACCAGCTGCGGAATCCGATGACTCAAGCAGCCAGTGGTCAGGGCTGCAGAGAAAGGAACCTCCTCACTAATTATTATCAATGTCGGTTTGTATTTACTGTGTACCATATAATATCATATTGTAAACTATGTATTTATCGCAATGTGTCGTATTGAAGCAATTATTTGAGGATGCTATACTGTTGCTGTAAATAAAAAAATGTATAACCGACGACACAATTATATGTACTTCGTGCATTTAAGATTACACTTGCCTTTCTTGCTTACATACTACGTTAGGTCTTTATAAAAAAATGCAGCGTTTTCTCTGAGGAAACAGTTAAAGTTCTAAACTGAAGCCTCCACAGAAGTGGAACACACCAAGTTTGAAAGAAAGATTATAATATTATCCGAGTTTGTTCGTAGTTGGCGCGTAGTTGCGCCCTCTATCGCGCCGCAGCCTGCCGATGTAAACTTTGTTTTCTTTCGATTCTTCGCCGCTTTGAAATGATAATGAAAGATTTGCGAGCTTTCTTTTACGATCAAAATATATAAACAACCGGGAAAATGTGCTAGACGGATGAGCTCGTAGAAAACTGTGAATGAATTCGAACAGAAGTTTATAAAAGTAGCAATATTCATTGAATAAAAACAATCTTACGGTCTAATATTGAACGAAACATAGAGTAAGATCCGCATATATTCTAGAAAACGTATTTTTGTATTGAATTTGGAGTTTAAGAGTTTTTTTTTAACAATAAAGTACAACGTTGGACATATCTCTACTTCTTTATCTATACTAATATTATAAAGAGGGAAACTTTGTATTTTTGTTTGTAATAAAATAACTCAAGAACTACGAGGCCGACTGCAAAAATCTTTCACAATTAGAAAGCTACATTATCCCCGAGTAACATAGGCTATATTATTAAATTCCACGCGGACGAAGTCGCGCACAACAGATAGTTTTAAATAAAGGTTATTCATATTTCTTAATTGGTGGTAATGCTAATGAGTGAATGAGTAAGCGATGACAAGTAATAAAATTAGAGCACAATAATTACTTGATAGGACGGAGAGGGATCACAGCGCGCAGGAAATTAAGTGATTAGCGAGCGAGCGGAGGATGAGGAATTCGCTAACAACGGCGGTAATTTCAATTGTAATTGAATAATTTTGCTACAAATTACACTGAAAGCTTACCTCGTTTCGACATAATTTTGATATTCCTAAACTCAAGAGCGTCGGTGGCTCAGGGGTTTAGCTTTTGACTTGTAAACTGCAGGTCCCGAGTTCGAATCCTACCATGTACCAATGTATTTTTCGATTTTCATATGTACATAATTACCCGACTCTCTTACGGTGAAGGAAAACATCGTGATGCAACCTTCCCATATCGGTTGAGAAATTCAAAGATATGTGTGAAGTCATGCAAAATATGCGCTAGTCGTGGAGTTGCGGAAAATGGAGGCCATCATGGGTCGAACTATATTACATTACTAAATATCTATACGAAATTGTGTTAATACAATAGTTGGTAGGATTTAGTCAAGAATAAATATACGTTATTATATGTTTTAGAATGGTAATGTACAAGTATGTATTAATATTTAAATAAGGGGTAGTCAGTATCGTAGCACAAAGAAAATCGACTGATTAAATTGTAAATAAAAGATGATGGCCCGCGGCTATTTCGATACAACCCCTATGTTGTCCGGCGCGAGGCTTTTAAGGTCGCACGTCAGGCGCCTGGGTACACGGGTACACGGCGGGTACACGGGTTCACGACGGGTACACGACGGGTACACGACGGGTACACGGGGATTGTATCTTTATGATTGTAATGTAATGCAAATTTCATCTTGAACCAACCCTATTGAGGTTAAACTGTATACGACGGGAAAGGGTGCGGTTTTGAAGTTAGTATCTTTGTCCCTAATGTTCTAGACAAACGCTATAAAATAGTAATATTATGCATATATTTATATCGTTTATATATTCTTAACATGTAGTTTAGTATTTATTTTAAATGTTTAATTAGTTTTATTTGGAAATGTTACTAAATTATCCTCGATCTATAAATCTATGAAATCATGAAACAAAAAAATAGCTTCATTAAAATTTAAATGATATATCAAATCAGTAAAAATATACATCGCTCCAAAGTTTGTCGTATCAATTGCATACCTACCGCAGCTGTCAAAATAAGTAGATAGAAGAAAGTAAAAGTCCCCTTCACCGACAATATCAACAAACAAGCCGCGAGCGAGCGCCTCCGTCTGCCCGAACATGGAGTCTAATGCATTTATTTACATCGTTGCACTTGAATTTGTACCGTATTCTAAATGGATACAATTTATGAAAAGCAAATCATGAAGTTGGAAAATTGAGAGGGGAGACATAGACATGTGAAACTGTTCAATTTTTCAAATACATGTTTACTTTAAGCTCTTTGAAAGTTTCTCATACGACAAATATTAACTTTAGCTGGTTCCAAGAATATTAACAAAGATAAGATCGAATAAATATAAGAAAGTGAAATAACTCATATTAAAAGAACTGGAAATATGAGTCAAAATAATTTAGCTGAAAATTAGAGAATGGACAATAAAGTTTAAGCTAAGTAAAGTGAGCGAAAAACCGGGGATTAGGTCGCGGTGACGTGACAAACGTAATTAAAGAGAACAACGATACAATAAACTTTTTATTCAGTAAAATAAAAGCCGAATGGATAAAAAAATGTTAAAGGACTTAAACTCGATAACGATTGCAATACATATATCCCGAACAATAAAAAAAGTAAAAGTTCAATGTCGAGACGCACCGTGCTGTCGATGACTGTACACAATGTATATGTACGTAGTGTTCAGTGTAAACTGTGTAAAGCACGGTGTACAGTGTACACAGTCATCGCGCGACGCTCAATCAAATAATTAGCAAATATTTACACAACGATAATTAACTCAAGGGACCTGGATTTTGCAGTGAAAATATTTTTTTGTTAAAAATATTATTCAGTTCTTCTGTAAACATTTTTATACAAAAGTACAGCGTAGATATATTTTATATTAAGTTAAGTGTTTATTGGTTAATTTATAAAATGACTTAATATTCTTACTGTATCACATTATTTAACTGCAGTAGGTATTTATTTTTGTATGTTGTGTGTCGCTTGAACGCATTTTCTCACTATTTCTCCGTGATACAAAGCTTTGTTTAGATACAGACCTCAACAAGTGTCTTAAACATTTCCAGCTCGGAACATTCCTTTATAGCATTAGTCTTTTCATTTAAAGGAAATACAAAGATAAATAAACGCTTTGTTTACTTCCTATATGCTGGTTTAAATTGTTAAAAAACGGAATCAAATCTACACTAATATTATAAAGAGAGAAACTTTGTATTTTTGTATGTATTGAAATGACGTAAGAACTACAGGATCGATTTTAAAAATTCTTTCACCATTAGAAAGCTACATTATCCCCGAGTAACATAGGCTATATTATTTAATTCCACGCTGATGAAGTCGCGCACAACAGCTAGTTATGAATTAAGCCGTTGTGTAGAAATATAATAGGAAAGAATAATTTCTTCGGTTATTTTGTAGTTGTTTATATAAAACGTCAATAAGCTCCAGGGTAGGAAGTTCAGTGTTACAAACAAACAAACATGAAAGAGAAATTACGTTCACCCCTTGTCCTGGCGAGGCCGCAGGGTACGAGGGGATGTGCATTGCTAATAGATTGCCGACGTGTTGCAACACTTGTAAATGTCATTTTTTTTTGAAACTGACATTTAGACCCCAAAACATTTAATAGCGGTGCAATGTAAGCATCACAATACTTTATGCTAAAGCATGCTTAGTTCATTTGTTTAAATTAAAATAAATCCACGGTTTATCCTACAGGATGAACTTTAAGTGGTATAAATTAATACTCCGCCGACATACATTAGTCGCCGCGACTGCGCCCTGCAAGTCACACATTATACGGGCCGAAGTACGTAAATAGGCTTATCCGAGCACAATAGTGCATTGTACTCCTGCCCCGCCGCCCCCGCTCCCGCCCCAGCAGCCTACGCTTAGATATTAATGAAAATGTTCGCTTCCCTCTGCATTTAAATATTTTATATCGCCACGTGCAAGATGTTCGTGAGCCTGGAAACATGACATCTGTTATTGCCACTGAAAAGTGTAGCAAACATTTTTTACCTGTAACATTTTTAAAGGTTTTTTACAATCTTGAAAATTGCTTTATGTTTTATGAAATACATTGAAAAGATCAGTTTAAGCTTAAGTTACATATTCTGGATACATTCTTGACTGTTGCCGGGATTTATTTAGATGGAAAGTTTTCTTATAGGCAACGTTGGCATCGCGACCGCGATGAATACGAGATTACGTTCGCACGGCGCCCGCGGCAAACAAGGGATAAGGCAAGTAATAAAGTTACAACATATTTGTGCTAGGCAAGGCAGAGATAAGAGCTGCTCCGCTGCGAGCCGTCCGTCCTTTGTGCGCGAGGATTTGTGGAACGCTCAAGAATGTTAGCGCCGCGAGCGACCGCATGCGCCGCCTAATATCAACTACAAACCAAAGAACAATACACAAATATAACTTTTATATTTTATTTTACTGTAAATGGAATCTTCATATTCTTATTAAGGAAGAGAAAGGTTTTCTAACTTAAGTTTTACTCAGTAAAAAATCGTTTAGCGCGAACGTTAGTTCCCTCTGCATTTTTATTACATTTACCATGGGGAGTGCGCTGAAGAATTGTTTGGGACAATTCCTGCTGCCGAGTTCCATCATCGGACGAGTCGACAGACCGCCAGTTTCCGTCTGCATCTCTTCGATGGATATAAAAAAAGTGTGTCACGAGTGTCAGTGTTTATATGACTGAAGTTACATGTGTGCATAAATGCTAGATTGCGGAAGATTTAAAGTCACGTGAGCAACAAGGGCGATGTAATTATGTTGTAACTCAAGCCCGCGCCGAGAGGCCTTGCTCGGAGGCTGCAGCGGCCACGGGGCATGGGAGATGAGTTTAACTCACCTAAATTTATTCAACTTATCTTGGCTTTGTTACAAGTCTAGTCTGGCCTATTTACGGCCTCTTTAAGCCAAGTTATTCCAAGGTGGGGGAACGTAGAAATTTTAAAAAATATATATATGGAGGAGGTGGGTTAAATTGTAATATTCTTGGAGATTTTAGTCGTTAATTTGTTAATTACATTTAGAGCTTATACACTTAGTCAACAATGAGGGTTAAGTTTAATGAAGCTGTTAAATAATTTTATGTCTCGTATTTTTTATTCGCTAATAGTTACTTCTTTCTAAACTAAACCTTTTAAAATGGTAATCAGGTCCATTGTAAAAATGGAATTAGAAATATTAAACTACTTTAAAAAGTAGAGATAAAAAATTATGTTATATTTTTTTACATCGAGAGGCAATCATTTGTATGTGCTTTTCTGAGATATTTTTTAATATTTGATAATATAGAAACGACGACAAATTTTACTAGTGTCCGCATAACAAATCCTGATGAACAGTGCCGGGGCGAGGCGAGGCGAGGCGACTTAACACAAAGAATATTGCGCCATTAGTCAGTCGGGCGCTGCCGGCAGCCGGCCGGGGTTGCCCGGAGCCGGGTAAAACCGGATCCGCGCCTCGTGGCTTCAGCAATGCCTCTGCATAATTCGCAGTTTAAACGTTTGTTTAAGTCAGAGCAAATTGTTTAAAAATGTTGAAAATGTTTGTTGCGCCGGCTGCACTTGTTTTTATCTTTTTGTTTAATAGTTTGTATTTAAAATTATGCATACGAAACAATCAAGATGGCAGAATAATACGACAACGATATGCAGTTACTCGTTGAATTTCTGTAATTTATAAAACAATTCCTAAAATCATCAAGAGATGAAAAATGACGATGAATTTTGTAATCTAAATGACGTCTTAGCATTTTAAAATAACTTAAGAAAGTTATTCTAAAATTCTAAGAAAAAATACTATACAAAAGTATATGCCCAAAAGTTAAAATTACCAAAATATTTAAACAACTAAGTCGATATGTTTTCCTCAAACAGGGATGTAATCAAACAGCCATCTGGCATTCCTGAGGCGGGGCGAGGCTCGGGGCAATAAAACGCAGGCGTTTAAATTTGCATGAACTTAACATGGCGGCGGATAGTTCGCCGATATCGCGGCCGCCAAATGCTTGAATAAAACAGCTGCTCGATGCCACCCCGAGGAATGTATAGCTGGAACTGAAAGACTAGACTTTTCTTTACACTTTAAAAAGTCGTAGCTGACTCTTAATCCCATAACATAAATTGCAGAAGTAATTTAGAGTTGCTAGTACGTACCACGTAAGTTATACGAGTAGAGTTGAGTAAAAATAACTCCACTGCAAACTTCCTGATAAAACTAATTGAAATATAACTCTAAAACTGATATAGGTACTGCAGTACTGATATATTTTCCGGTAATAACACATTAGAGTTCTAAAGTATTCGGCAATGCCTACATAGACAAACAAAACCCGCACGACTTTTATTGTAATTTATTTTGAACCAGTCAACAGGATAATTAAAATTGAATATTTTATTAATGGCTCATCACATATCATATTTTCGCGAACAGTTAATGCAATCGGTTGATAGTATTTCAAACAATTCAAAATTAATAAATGATCAATAATGAAATAGGTTCCACATTTTACTACCAACTTATTGTTTGTAAATGCGTTGTTTGATTGTCATTTATTTGTTCGTCACATGAAAATTACAAACTCAATTAAATATTACTTTTAGGGAATGTCAAAATACAATTAGTGCATAAAAAAACTAACATTGTAACAATTTACTTAGAGCAACTTAATATACCTTCTTTGTTCTAAAATTATTTCTTCGACATTGTTGTCAAGCAGAATTTTTAGTCATAGACTAGAGAGGCTTTCCCTAATATCACGTCTTCGAAAATAAATTACCCTAAATTGGAAAAACAAGATAGGCATGAAAATAATTCGCATTGTCAGGGGAATCAAGTTATTGAGGGAAACCAATTTATAATACAAATTACCAATTTTTTTCATTTACGCGCTTCGCAGAACGCTTATTTTCTTCGCAAAGTAAAGTATTTTTGAGGTCGAGTCCAAATATTTTCCCTTTAGAGACGTTTATAATTTCATTACGGCATTACTCTCTTTCTTCATTTGTATTTCAATCTTGCTTGAGTTTAATTTTTGTTTTCTTAAATTTTCTCGTAATATTCTTTTCAATAATTATAACAAAAAAACAACGACCTTAATTGATTAGAAAGAAGCAAAAAGCTGCTCAAAATTGTATTTCATTTGCTTTTAGTTTTACTAGCGACCCGCCCCGGCTTCGCACGGGTGCAAATCGGTATCAAGCTGATACTAAATACTGCAGCGTTTGCAATGTAAGCGCTAAAAATTTGTTAATTTACGACATTATACTCAAAACTGAAAATTATCAGTGTTACTCTTTAAAGATTCAAGCATGTATAGAGACAAACATAAAAAAGCGTTATTGTTTCATACTATGTAAGTATAAGGATTAAACTGATTTAGCTTATATTTTGGTAAAGTATACTTAATTCGTGCACGTGAATGATAAATATGCCGCCTTATAGTTCCACATAAAGTTACTACGAAGCTATACTTTGTCGAATAAAGTTTGAGCAGTAAACCAGCCCAAATCTCACACAATCATGTAAAATATGAAATGAATTTAATAATAATGAGGAAGTTGTTAAAATAAATGCACTTTCTTCCCCTCGCAACAGACAGACATTAAACAGATTTCTCCGCACATAAAATCAGTAATTTGAATTCCTTAAGACTCTCGCGAGGGGAGTGTTGTCCTCTATTGCTCATATAGCCGGCGTCGGGAGGGACGCTCGTAACGCTCTCAGACGGATTTTATTTTTTTCGCAACGATTTATAGTTTACCATATACGAAATTTTATAAGCTAAGTAGATTTAGGGAGGCTGGGCATATTGTACGCTAGCTATTTATGATTCAATAGCCCAGTCAAATTGAACATTTGTAGTTACATTAAATCCCAACAAGCTAAAAGTCGGTGAAATCATTCAAAATTAAATTATAAATGAAATTTGAAAGTTCCCCATATTTACCTTGTATGGAAAAAACATTCAATTTCAGAAGTCAGGAAAAAGGTAAAACCGTAGGATTTTTATTGCAGTAATGAAAACATTTTTAATGTGGAATTTAACATGCTGGATATTTTAACGTTAGTAAGTTAACCGGCGTGTCCTTCACCTTTATCTTTAGTCTAAAATTTGTTGCATATTAAATAAATATTTAAAGGTACTAACACATTATCTTTCGATTAAACCAACGGAAGTATTCTTTACAGAATAGGTAGAACAGGAAAGTAGAAACAACGCTATTCTATTCATCCAATATTCACGAACCCCTCGCATGCAGCACAGAGTGACCATGAGTTAGAGATTACTAATTAGTCTCGAAATCGCTGAGATAAAATAATTTTATATTCTAATAACATAAGTTATATTAACATTGTGGTTCTGACTGAACACGCATCATCAAAACTATTTTGTATAATCTATTTTGACTTAACAATAATAAAACAATTAAAAAATGATAATATACGATGGAAATACTACAAATACCGCTTCTAAGGAATATTACAATTGTTAATATAACTACTTAGTAGTGGAATGTGTTCTTCGTAAGTATAACCTCGAAAGAAAAAAGACTAATCCAAAC
>QDHC01006128.1:45452-85201 GCA_013186455.1 Papilio dardanus tibullus
TGAATACTTTTTACTGCATTTAGCTGAGGATATGCAAAATGTCCACATTTGTAACTTGAGGACTGTGAAGTATTTTTACCATACCCCTCTTTTGTGCTTATTATCAGTAAAATAGAAAAGATTTTAGATAAAATAAAAAGTCTTTTATATTTTTCTGGTTCAAATATCTAAATGTTTTGTTTTATTAGTTAATATTGGCGTTATGCGTGAACAAAGACTATTAGAAAAGAAATTATCAATAATTTGTTTTAAATTAAATTGGTGAAAGCAATTTGTTCTGTCAACTATAGCTAGTAGTGTAAACGTGGCAATTTGACAGCTGCACATTCCCAGACTGTGGGACCGATGAGCTATACTGAAAGGAGTTGATGCGTTTCCATGAACCCTTTTAGAAGTTAGACATTTTAGTTAGAACTCTACTTTTTATATCCAAACGGAGGAATAGAACTTTTAATATTCTGTTAGTTCATATTCTGTAATAGCAAATCGTTAGCATAATAAAAATAACCCGGCAATGTTTTTACCATTACAAGGATAGCTTAAAGCAGACTCTAACAGACTGTTCTCAGTAGCTTGTAAAAACTCTACCAGGATTGTACTATTAGTTTAAAACGTTGAAAAGGGATACACATTCAGATGAATTGCAGTGAAATATAGCAATGTCACTAGAGTTAAAAGAGAATGAATAGTCATTTGACAATCTGTCTGGTAACCGGTGTAGTGTATCATGAATAATTATTGTGCATCGCCTTCTAAATATAGTGGTAAAGATGACTATCAAAGTAAATACAAGATTAATTTAATAGAGGTAAATATTTCATAAAGAAAACTTGAAGACATTTTGGTGGGAAAAGTTGAAGAACTGTTTTAGTATAGACTCAAAATATAAGCGACAGCGGTTATACTGATCTAATATATTTTTTTTTGTAATCATTTAAGTTACGCTCTATGTTTTTTATAGGAGAAGGGGGAAAACGAGCAGTGGATCAATTAAATTAATTGGTCCGACGCCCATGGACATCCGCAACGCTAGAGAAACCTCAGATGTATTGCTGGACTTAGGGGGAGGAGTACGCTGTATTAGTTTTCTGATTAATTTATCCCAGAAAAAAAACTGCAAAAATCGTACTTAAACCTTGGAAGTTTTAAAAAATTACATAATAATACTGTGATCACGGTCTTAACATAGAAAAATAAAAAAAAATCATAAATTGAACCACACACAATAACACGGCCATGTCTCCTATCTACCCCAAAATCTAAACTGTTCCACACGGTACACTTAATGTTGTTCGAACTCAGGTCGCGCCATTAAAGATTTGTACAAACTTTTATCGCATAAAATAGTTTTACTTGAATAATTAATTAAACGAGGAATTAATGTGCTTGTAATGGCGTGTTGAGCGTCAACTTGAACGCACTTTTCGTGTTACTTTAATTATATTTTCTTTTATTTATTGACGTTTTTATTAATGTTGACTTAACATTAGATTGCATTAGCAGTTTACTTTATCTACACCCTTATTTTAGTTCATTTTTATTCAGAGAGCTTCATAATCTAATAGTCGATTTTTAAGCTACTAATCAATGGCCTTGAGAGGTAATATTTAACCAATTAAATTATTTAAATAACAATTCTCTAGTAAACACTACGATTCGTCATTGTATCACCATTCCAGTTACGTAGTTGTCTTTCAAAAACGCAAATCTAACAACAGTTGGAAGTGCTCAGTAGGTGATAAACTAATTAGATTAACGAGTTGTGTCAACTTTTAAACGCAGTTAACTAGCGCACGTATTGTTGTAGGCAGTTTTTATCTTTGAAACAGTACTCGTAGAAGCGCGTAACTGTTTCAAGTAGTTTTCAACGCGTACTTCCGTAATATAATAGAAACAATTTAATAATGAACTGTAGAGATTAGACAAATTATTTTTGTTTATTTCGATTGATTTAGTTTGAAGTTCCGGATTTTTAGATTTGTGATAATATGACGACTAGATTTTAACGCATTGCAATATGTTTTTTTTATATTTTTTTCTGTAGATAAGCTATATTAAAAAAATACATGGAACATCATAATAGTTATTAAAAAGAAATTTGAAACTTACCTGCGGCTGGAGAGAGTTTAGTGACGACTCCCCAACGCGACTTCCACTGAAACAAAACAAATATAAACGTTAATTAATAATAAAAAAAGACCTATCATTAGGGCTAGGCATACTATGAAATTAATACCATCGTTACATCTGTTAAAATTTATTAAAAATTTATATACATCAAAATCCGCATATAAAATGCATAAAAAGCAATTAATTTTGTGAAGCAATCAACAAACTTCATTTCAGTTTTACCGAATTGAGTTTTACTATTTTTGCTCACGATCGGAAATATTGTGGATATGTGTTATTCTGTGGTCCAAGTTAAACATGATAACATAAATAAATTTACAATTTAAGATAATTCGATTTTAATATAAGACATATGAATAAAAAGTTTAAGTATAGTAGTCGTGATAATTTAATATTAAAAATGTCTATTACAGAAAAAACAAACAACAACAACTAAAATATTGTCTTCGTTATTAAATCATTAATTTTTTTGTATATTTATTTATCACAATAATTTCACCAAGTAAATCTCGATACCGCTTGTGACATGAACCGCGAGCAACTACAAGCGCGAGCTGCGCTGTCCTACAGATACCAGGCGCGCTCCGACCATAAAATGCAACATTTTCCCGCGCAAACACAACCGGACATGTCCTTTATCACTTAAAGCCTTTTCGCGGCCAATGTAGCAAATTATTACTATACAAACATCATAGTTATTTGATCCGATTACTTTATAAATCGATAGGGTGACAAGCTAGCGAATGGTCTCCGGAATTCGCCTAAATAGCGAACAGTGGCGTCGCATTTTCAACTTTTAATCATTAATTGTTAACACAAATATGTGAGAACGCAGGGAGAATAAAAAATATCAAAGCAAAAAAGATCTTAAAATATGATTCTAGTCAGTATAAGTAGGGTCAATATTAACTTTTTTGTGTGAGGATACATTATTATAATAAAACCCTTATTTTTGCGTCGAGATATTTTGACATCAAAGACTAATACAAAGGGCTTTGCTTCAGATTTTATGTGAAATGCGTCACAATGTGAGCCCTCGCAACAAATGGCTCGCGCGATATAAATATCTTAGTTTACACTCGGATGGAAGGGGTTGGAATTCTGAATTAACTGGCATTGAAATTTAAACTCTATGCCAAATCAATAAATCACATTTTTCTTTTACCTAATTGAATGTTAGATTATCTTTTCAACGATTTTTCATAAAAAGTTTACATGTTTTACGAAATAATGTCATATTGTGTGCACATTATACCGTCGCTCCGTGTCCTGCTTAATGTGACGGAAGAATTTACTTGTAGATAATCAAAAAGATTGCAAAATATTGAATAAAATGAGTCAAATGTCAACTTGGATGTATTAAATATACGAAGTTCACAAGTGCTTAGCAATATTTAAACTTATTCTTCAAAGATTTAAAAAAAAAGATAAATTATCAAAGTCGACATCATTAACATTAACTTTTAAAAGTCCCGTCAAGAAAAGCCAAAGATTCATAAAATGAAGAAAAATATTGTAAATGACAATAACGGCGTGTCGTTGACATCTTTATAGATACTGTTCACCCTCAAACCGTCGGCGCGACTTGAATTCACAATGAGCAGCGACAATGGCCTGACCCGTAGCCTCCGTCGCTCCCCGAAAATCTCTTTTGAACACCGGCTTATTATAAAACGCAATGTTTGTTTACGTCCCCTCTATTTTCCGCGGCTAGGAACTCAATTCCCATTGTATGGACTCATCTAGCATTGGTAAGAGAATTAACCACTTAAATACTTTACATAAGTTATCCTTTCGATTTCGTCAGGAATGAAAAGACTACGTCTGAAGTATTTAAGTTTACAAATTGATCAACTATCCTCCGTTAACATATAGGTAACAAACTGGTAAAAAGTATACGGGAAAGGTCAGCCTCGACCTTTAAAATGTAAAAGTATTTAAATCCGCGATAGTATCAATATAGAGTTGAATCAGTTATAGTATAGGTTCATTGGAGACGAAGTCGTGTCGTCCACGCCGGCTACTGATCGTGCAATAACACGCTTCACTGCAAAAAACCTTTGCAAGAAGTGAGATGTAAGCTGTTTCTTAGTATTCGATTCCTTTTTAGTTATATTATTTTTAAAATTGTCTCTGTTATTTTAATAATCTTTTCATGTGTTTCATCATGTCCTTTATTAACTCAATCTTACAACAAGATTATTACACAAACTGAGTCAAGGAAAGTTTTATTAAAGTGTCTCCAGTCTCCATTGTCTGTACCTGTACTTACTTAAATTGAGAGTTATCAAGAGCGACAAAGTTTGCACTCTAGTGTTAACAAAAATCTACTCCAACCTTTTAGAGTAGAAACATCTTAACAATAGTGGAGAGCTTCTGTCTCGCGCAGCTCAGTGAGAACGCTCTCCAAGACAACAGATAAACAAACAACTTATGTTGTTGATGTTGCGCGCTACACGACTTATTGTTTTGCACTATTTATTTAGGACTCGCGCACTTCAGTGAATCCCGTTTGTTTTGCTAAGTAATCTTATTATGAATTTAACCGTATTACGATATAAATTCGTATCTCTTTATTTCTGCTGAGATAGATTTTTGTAATCGGTTTTTCAGACAAAACTAATATAAATAAGCAGAATAACTTGTAAATATGTAAAGCAAGAAAGAAAGTATAAGAAGATATTCATCTACTTGGCCACACTGTAATCACAGTGTTAGAGTAATAATGGTAGCACTTCATCGATACATTATTTGAATACCAATTCAATTCAAATCAAACCTAAAATAGTCAGAGCTAAATTTTCCAGGTTGAGGTTTCCAGTGTTTGTCGTAGCAAGTGAGAAGTCTCTACAGGTTGAATGCATTAAAATCGCCTCGTGAAAGCCAGCAGTACGACAACGGCTCGCTTCGCAGTACAACGCTACAAATGCGGGCCGCACATTCACAATTGTCACAATTAAGTCGCACTCCCCCGGCTCTGCGAGGAATGCCGGGATAAGTGCGGGGCTAATCCTATCCAATCCCTCCCGCTCGCAATTGTACGCCTCTTAGGGCCCCCGCAGACGAGGCGATCTTTGTACTTAGGGACCTCACACACTTAGACGTTAGGGAACAATGAGTTGGGAACCCTCTCATCATTTAGTGGCTTGTTACTACTTTTTCAAAAATTTTGATGCATTTTTTATGTCCTGATACAAAGGAATGCAAAGGTGTAATGCTGCAGACATTTCCATATTGCGTCAGGTAAAAAGTTGCTACTGATGTCAGTTTATTTATGACGGCATACAAAACTGATTTCCAGCTTCCGCTAGTTGGAGAATCATCTTGCATAGAAGAAGAAGAATGCCAATGACTCTTCTGTATCACTTTATTCGTCCGTCTTTAGAAACATGGGTCCGTCTGCAACATCCCTTAGTCCAAAGTTGTGTTAATATTTTATTGAAAAACCTTCTTGCCGTCGCGTGGGCCCGGCGAGGCCGCATCTTGTGAGTCTGGGCGTCGGGGCGCAGTAATCCAAAGGAGTGGTTTAATTGAATGTATGGGTTGCCTTTAAGGCGATTATGGGAAGCTGTTTTATTTGTGCATTGTCGAGATTCCCAGGGCTCGGCCGCTAAGCGCCGGTATTAGGGAGTACGTGATTATGTGCTCTGAACAAAGTAGGTTGGGTACCGGAGATGTTTGATCCGTGGGGTAAGTTATTTGACTGGGGATTATTGAATCGACACTTTTGGGTACTTTCTGGATATAGACATGACATTCGAACATAGATGTTTGGAGGTATTACAAGTTTAAGCTATCTGGTATCTGAGGCTAAGATCTTTAGTTATGTATCGTCCATTGTAATTTATTGCCCATAAAAATATGTTTGTTATTTAACGTTCTAAAAGTTCTGACAAAACAAGTCTGTGAACATAGCTGTGGCAGTCCATTCCCGCACTAACGACAACTGTGGTCCAACAAATCAGCAGCCGCATCCCACATTAAAACATAAATAACACCACGAAACGATCCCGAACATCTCCCACTTTCATAAATCCCGCGCCGCGTGACGACCGGCCGCTCAGATAACAACTTATCGTTCCGCTCGAAGACTCCGACGAAATAAAACTTGTCACCTGGCGCGAGCTCGAATTTACCACATAGGGGAGGGGATGTGGGTAGATAACGAACTCACAAACGTTCCAACATGTGACTATCGCGTGAGATTTATGGTGATGTGTGCGTTGAGTGTACACTACTTGATTTATGTACTGAGATGATGAATGCTTCAATATCTTGATTGTTTTGTTTCTTGAGTTGTTTTGTTTCCCTAGATGTCGAGAAAGTTTGGGCATGACAAACGTATTTCTGGGTAGATAATAGGAAGTCGTACCTATTCGTAATTTTTTGACTTTTTAATATCCCGTAAAAAAAATATGTTATTCTAATGGTAAACTATTCTATTTCATTCTTCAAATAATACTTCAGGTAATAAATCAGTTTGTGGCAAATCAAGTGGCCAGACACACCATAAACTTTTCCACTCTGCAAAATCAAATCTCACATTGAAGTACCCTCCAACTACACTCACCCCTACCGCAGCGTGGAGCAATGTAGTGGCACCCAGCGCCGCCTTGCGAGCTGCGACTCGCCCTCCAATTTATTGAACCCGTCTATCTTTCGCCCTAAAAAAGGACGTTAAGATGCCGTCAGATCCCGTGTTCAAGACGGAATGTAAAGAGCTGACTATTTGCTATAGCGCTGTTAATTTTATGTGACGATTCACTTACTTACAAATTGTTTTCTGACACTATTAATAATTAGACTTAATATTTCTTGTAACATAGTTTAGGAAATTATACTTTTTTCTCAGCAAAATACGCACTACTTCTTCATCCACATCTCTATCAGCAGTCTCATTAGAGCCGACGACAGTGAATATAATTGCATTGTTGCTTTATTAATTCCTTAATTTTATTTCCCTTGCAAAAGATAACAGCTCTATAAAGATTATTTCTATGTCCGAATATAAGACAATGGTCTCTCCGACAGCCGGCGGACTTACTTAAGACTTTACTTTTATTTCCTACCAACTAAAAGAAAGATAAGATCGCGATAAAAAAGGTTCGGAAATAACCCTATAACTACTATCTGTTTAAATAGCAAAATATATCAATTGGTATTTTTAATGCCCGGTTTTCCTTGATTTTTCTTAGATTCTAGGAATACTGTTATCATAATAGTTGTTTTGTACAAGACCTAACATATTTGTATCCTCGAATTGTGAAACTTGAGTCGAGATATTTAAGTTGTATACGTATGCATGGTGTGTAATGATGGGACACGTCGGGGGCCGGACCTGGGCGCATTAGTCTTCCCTGACACAGCAGCCCCGCCCTCACCAGACGACGACTCCGAGCCTCGAATGTGTGCATTGCAAGTTGATTTAATCCAGAGAACAACTCACATGGATTGTATGCTTAATTTAATTAAGATGGTATACTCAATGACTGAAACAATTTACATTAGAATCCAAGTAAAATTAAATTATTATTCTGAAATACAGCTTAAAACACAAAAAAATATTTGCCTTAACATTTTCACTTGAATCAGAACAAGGGCGAATTGCTGATAAAACATTTAAATCTGTATTGAGGCCGCCATTGTGCCTAACACCCAATTTGCTCTCGTCAAATCTATTGCCCACATCGCTCGCTTATTATTTTCTCATTCGCACAAAGATGGGCCACAATTTCCCGCGCCCCCCGCGCCCCCCGCGCCCCCGCGCCGCCGCCGCGTCACAAACAAGATGTTCCGTTATTCATTCCAATGTCTGTGGTAATTTTCCGAAGCGTTCGCTCGCAGTACCGTTATTATGGTATTCTTTTGTTGGACATGTTTTTGTGTTTTGGCAGATGAATATATCACTTTTTATTGTTAAGTGGTCAAACAATCAGATGCAGGATATTAAGAATCTTTCTAATAATAATTGCTTTAATTTACTTTAAGTAGTTATTTATTTACTGAATTCATTTCGAGGTATGCATATTCGGTTGGATTATCTTATTTGAAGATTAGCTGCAACAATAGACCATGGAAAAGGATGTAAAAGTCGAGATAATCCTGAACATAAAGACTTGTAAATAACGACATGACAATAATTTAAAGAGAACAAAACCTGGCAACATAAAATAGGAAACAATGGAGCGGCGGCACTTGATTCTACGTAACACGTTTTGCACCTCAAAGCCGTAACTCATTCGGCCGATGAACAAAGTCCAATACAATCAAAGCACAAAAACAAACATTAGGGCGAGTGCAGAATGCGGGCCGCGGTACTCCCCCGCGCCTCCGAGCTCGTTGTCTCTCGCCCACCGGCCACCGGCCACCGGCCACCGGTGATAACGTTTTTATTTGCCGATTTAATGGCGGGAAATGGAGCGCTTGATTCCATTCAACCTATTAGAATGGGTAATGCAGGGTACACATCAGTAAGATGAAGCTATTAGGACATTTTGATTTGTTTCCAGTATAAAACTTAGCTAAGACAATTAAACCTTCAATTAGAATTGACGTCTGAAACGGGAATAAAATCAAGTCCGTACGCACTTTGCTCGATTTCATTCCGATGTACTGCAGTCCTAGCGCAGTGTAGTGCAGCGCACTTCAGCTGGCGCTCTGCCAGCGCCTAGATAATGCGGTATTGTTAATTTTAACGATATCAGCTTAGACGCCAATATCTCGTAAATTACACGCTTCTTTATATTATCTATATCTTAGTGCTAATGTGGGAAAATCATCAAAAATCTGGCGATCATGGCGAGTTAAAAACTCAAGCTAAATAACAAGTAATCAATATAATTGAGTGAAGCATAGGCAAGTATGTAGCTTTTAATTACATTCTAGTAAGGCAAGGGCGCACGTAATCAATCTCTCTCTGCGTCTCCCCCGCGGCCGCGATGGCGGGAATTACTGCAAAAAACCTGGTACTCCACTTCAGTGACGTGCGGGAAATGAAGCACTCTATGAGTTACGCCTTCTTACACACTTAATACTGCGAGGTCTGTTGAGTATGACATCGTTTAAAAGTTTTCTTCAGTAAACAGATAAAAATATTGTGATAACATGAGGAATATTATAGGGAACCGTTTCGCATAAAATGTGGAACTTAATAATAAAATCCAAAATCTTTGAATAAAGGAAAAAATGCGTAACAACTTCAACGTAGCTTTGATAAGAGCAAAATAAGGTTAATACAAAGAAGATGTTTTTATTTACCTCTCACACAGGTACGCTTTTAATGATGAATCTAAAAACATTTCAATCATCTAAAAGCTATCTTTTAGAAGGCTTTAAAACGAAGCTGAATTTACGTTTGTACAGTGAATTCACATTTACTGCCCTGCCGGCCGTGCGGCGGCGCTGCTGGGCCCCTGCGCCGCATAAGTACCTCTATTAAAAGCATTTGCTCGTATACATTGCGGTGTGTGTTCTCTAGATCGACGTAACTCTATATACTGCACCGGACATGTACTATGTTCTTGTATATGTTGCTTTGGTCGATTACATTTTCAAAGAAAGAGACGATGCTAGAGACTTTATAATAAATCAACTGATATCTGGTCTTAAAAGAAAAATTAAATTTCATCGTTAATAAACTCTTTTTGAATATTTCCGCCTTAGTGAAGATCTAAATACTAACGGGATTTCCTTTAAGTAGTATTAAGGTACAGAAGGATGTCGACCTTTATAAACAGTGGAGGTCAGAGCAAGTACTGGGGAGAGGGCAATCGATCGAGGAATCTAATCAAATGCGACACGCTTGAGGCCGTCCCGACTACATTTGTCAGGCAAATGGCGGTTCATACGAACATATCCATTACCCTGAGATGTAGTAACTCGAGATTTGATTTACTCAGTCCCTATCAATAGCACTAATAGCTCAGCAAATGTTTACTGCTGCGACTTGAGATACGAATTGATACAGGCACTTACTGCTATCAAAGTGTTCCTTCTTTGGTGTTTCTCTTTAACAAATTACTTAAGTCTTGCAAAGTGTGCTAGTTGTACCTACTGCAAAATTATATATAACGTGTGTGTCCACTCCACTTTACTGAAAATATGTTATTATTATGATCATCGCCACTACAAATGTGGACAAAAAGTCAAAAGGCTTCAGGCTGTCTATAATATTTTAATGCTCTTAACGATATGAAATACTATTTGTCCAACGAATATGAACTCTGTGTCATGTAGATATAGGAGCTATTGTCTCGTGGGATTCGCATTTTTCGCTATTAACACGGCTCAGAACAAGCAGAGTTCAGATCAAAGTGAAGAGGGAAGTTGGGTAACGTAGTTAGAGAGTTTTTGCTCGATTTTGGGCGCACCGCTACGTACTGGACGGACGTAATTTATTTAGCCGGGTGTTTTGTGGTGGAGTTTTATGCTCCAGGGTTTTAATGCACTATTATATCTCGTTTTTCTGCGAAAATGCAAATGAACTTCGAAACTCGTAAACAAATCCTCGCGGGGATCATATTTTTAGCAAATAGATTTAGAACATTGTTGATGTCGGTGCGAATGTTTTATGTGTCTATCAAAAAGTTTGTTGTATCTGTTTTGATATAAAGTACATCATTCATTAGACAGATTTTTATCATACTGATTGAAATTATGTTATTGCAAACTAGTATTTCCAATATTTTTTCGTGTAATAACACTGAGTGCAAATCATTATCATCATCTTAGCTGTACAATAGAGAATTCGTTAAAACATAACCTTTAAATGTTGCAGTCGCTGTTGGATTCTGTACATATTCTACATCGGGATGTGCTCGTCCAGCTAATAGGATTCCCTATCGATATTAGTTTCTTCTTGGGCAATGTTAGAATTTACCTTTGTACTAAAGTTTCAATTAATATACTGTACAAAACCTTTTTTAATAGATGTAAAGCCTTTAGAAACACAAGAAAATCTGCAATATAAATATCGGTACAAAATTATACCAAAAAGTCTACGACACGATTGGACTTGTAATGGTCTAATTCGAGATGTCAGCTTGATATTTTAAAGAATAAGTAAAGTGAAATAAAGATTCTGTCGATATGTGCCACGGACATCTCTAACTGGGCCCCATGCAGGCTTTAATTGCGCGGCCACATTTCGGGGCCGGGCCACATAAATTACACCTTTTATTCGTTCCCGATTGCGAGCGTTATTGCCGTCATTAACCTCCTCCTCCCGTACCACCTACCTCCACTTGAATGCCGTTACCTATTGAAACATTTACGTTTCACGTTATTAAAACACTAACTTACAAAAGCCCCTTGTGTTGTCATCGACCATTTACTGCTATTTACTAATCTAGTATGCTTTCTAATATGCTTCATTTACATATAAAGTATTCAGTACAAATAAGACCCTTTGTTTTTGTTATTCTTAGTTCGTAATATAACTTTACTGAAATAGTACTGACGAAAAATCAACTCTTGATTAAGGCACCAATTCATATCGTTTTTTTTTTTTTTTTTATAAGAAAAGGGGGCAAACGAGCAGCGGGAACACCGAGGCGATCATCGACGCCCATGGACATCTGCAATACCAGAGGAACCACAGATGCGTTGCCGGCCTTTTAGGAGGTGATACGCTCGCCTCTTGAAGGTCCCTAAGTCGTAGCGGTTTGGAAATACCGCCGAGGACAGACCATTCCACAGTGCGGCTGTGCGAGGCAGGAAGTTTCGCGAAAACCGCACGGTAGAGGATTGCCAGCCATCCAGGTGGTGCGGATGGAAACTGGCGGTCTGTCGAGTCGTCCGAAGACGGAACTCGGCGGCAGGAATTGTTCCAAACAGTTCGTCAGAGCACTCCCCGTGGTAGATACGGTAAAATATGCAGAGGGAACAAGCGTCCCTCCGCAAGGCCAGAGTATCAAGCCGATCAGTAAGAGCTCGGTCGTTGACAATTCGAACCGCTCTACGTTGTACGCGGTCAAATGGAAGAAGCTGGTATTGGGGTGCTCCCGCCCAGAGATGCGAGCACTACTCCATGTGGGGCCGCACTTGCGCCTTATAAAGTTGAAGGCGGTGGCCCGGTTGGAAGTACTGCTTCGCTCTACTGAGTTATCCGTTATCCGGTTTTATTTGCTTGTCTTCTTAAATGTGATTATAGATTTAAAGACAATTTTTAGAATTGTCAAACACCCTGTGTAGACTTAATTTTGATATGGTCTAAACTGTAAGAACTGATGGTTTCAAGTTAATATACATAGGTAGTACTTTCCTTTGTGTACGGTAGACGGTCACGACTTCCACGCTGTTAGACTTACCAACAATAGTTCCCGAAATGTTATTTCAGCTCTCTATACAGTTGGCTTCCACGGAGAAACTTTATGGTTCATTTGCATACTAGCATTGGCCCAAGTCTCACCTTCATCTATCATTATTTGTACCTATATCTTAACCTTATAGATATTCAAAGAAGACTTTAATATGAGTAAAATCATTTTCACGATTCTTGAAGACAGGCAATAAAAAAAATCTTTGTTTGTTAAATAAGTGTTGCAATATATGTAAATAGACGAAACAAACTAATTTAGAACAAAAGCCTGCACTACAAAATCTTTAACCTTATCATCTACGCAAGTTAACTACGGTATCCATTAGCATTATTAAGATCTTGCACAGCGTAATTAAATTTGAAGCAAGTAACGTATACGAAAATAACTAAATATCTGAAGCAGCACAAAGACACGGCTCCTTAGTTTACAATAGCTCGGTGTCCCCACAGCTCGAGTTTCCCTCCGCCACGTGTGCCGCATCCCTTAGAAAGTAACCTATGAATTTATGTTTGCCTGGTACAGTGTTTGTTATATGGAAGTCACACGCTAAGCGGTTAAAGATAATGAAAGTAAACAATACGAAATGTGTGTAACGTATTTCACAAAAAATGATAATTGCAATAACATTTCAACGTCAATCTATAACTAGATACCAGTAATTTTCAAATCATTGGGTAACAGTTTGTCTAGTAAGCAAAGTGGATAGTAATGGTGTTTCCGTGGTGTAGATTTCGAGCACTTATCAAATCATGCGGCCAGTGTCCGGCGGCGCGCGTCAATAATCCTTCACTCAAGCCCGGGGCAGAAGGAAATTCTATGTGACAAACATTATGCTACAAAACTGAATATCCAAACGGCATAGTCTAGACTATTAACTGTGTAATAACAAATTTTGCGTACGGTTTCATTCAAAGTTTAGCTTCCATTAGACAAGTAAACATTCATTTCACATCTGGATACGTCGGCTGTTTCGAGTTAAAATCAGACGGCAAACAAACCGGTAGAGGGCGCGGTGCGTGCGGATGTTTCAACATTGGTGCAATTTGTGTGTCAATAATTTTCACGTATGTGTCGCTAGATTAATTGTCAATTGTCAACCTACTACAATACGTTACCCTTATTATTTAGAGAGGATGTCTGTTGTGTTCGTGGGCAAATTAAACTAAGTTTTGTAAACCTATTTAACCTAATATTTACCACATAGGAGAAGAAGTGAAAAATAAAACGAGAAACACGTTGATTTGTGTTTCACAATAAATATGAAGATATCTTGTATAATATTTGAGAGGCTGAATGGCGGCGAGAGGCAATCAGGCCGCGGCTGCTGCCAATTTGCGGCGACAGTCGATGCGGCGCGGCATTGTCCGGGCCCGAGCACTGCTGATTATTATCAGCATAACGCAGCGCTCATCGCAATAAACCCACGCCATTGTCAGCCTCCGACACTCTAATTAATTTCTAATAACTTTTTACACTGTTGCATCGTATCCGGAATTAGCCTCATGATTGCTGATTGCATGGCTGTTGTTGGTATTTTGCATAAGATGTGTAAAGGTGAAAGTTTTAACGTCAATGAGCTGGTCCTGTTACAGTAGAATGCATGTCAAGTTTCTGATGATCAACGTAATTGAATGTTTGACACTATCTGTAGAAAGACGCATATCAATATTATTATAACAAAAATCAGTAGCACCATAAGCGATAGTAAGAAAGTGTTGATGAATGAATCGGTAAAGGTTTCGAACACGGTATAATATTTATGGAAAATTAACTCTTTTAAATGCATGCTTTCCCATCGGCTCGCCGCAATCGCAATGAATACTGTCTGTGTTTGTATAATCCTTAACGTCATAATAAGTGGTTGAAGCGTTTGACGCGATTATACCCTGGGACAATGCATGTCACAAAGTCTAGCTCGTCAACATCGTCCGTCGCCACGTGACGTATGTCTACCACACCGGGAAGCTAATATCAACACTAAATCCCATAAATTAAAGCTCAAATTAGATTAATAAATTCCCCGTCTATGTTACCAGGATATCATTTCGCAAATTATGACTGTATTTAAGAGCTTTGATACTGTTGTTTCGTTTTGGACTTTATCAACATTTGAAATACAATTGAAATTTGACTGCGTCTCGTTAAATTATAGGTTGATTTATAGATGAATACGCGGTAAATGGCAAAGACAATAAGGGGGAGAAGTGTGAGACATGATTGTATGAAATCTATGAGCGTACGCGGCACGCGGCTGGCAATTATTCGGGGAGCTAAATTGATTTATGCTTCGATATTATGTTGCCAACAGATGCGACTATTGTTAATTCTACAAAGTGACCTACAACTTTGTCAATGCCAAAATACGTTTGACCTTGAATAGCATTGAATTAAACGTCCAGTGTTTTGGATAATAAAAAATTATCTCTCATAGCTATCTTATATTGAAAACAATTGTAACATCAGCAAAACAAACAGAAGGCACTAAGCAATATCACGTCTCAGGTGTGACCGGGGGAGGCGAGGCGGGGTGAGGGCGCCTTGGCAACAATACGCCAATCAAGGCGCCAATTTGCTAACATATTGCTTACGATGACGTTCCCACTGTTATTGGACTCGCACAATTCGGTACACAAAGGTTATAGCTTCACATACTGCAGTTACTATAGTTACTACTTTGAATTAATGTATGTCACCATCTAGAGATAGTTGCTAATGAAGAATTTATGTGTACATCTTTGAAGAAACTATTATAAAAGTAGGAGAAAATAAAAATTGAGTTCAGATAGTACTTTTCTATCCAGGAGAAAACTTTATTAACTAATAGTTCCAGCAATTACAACTTTCAAACACTATTACCTTAACAACAATTCAGTTTGCAGACTACCTTGATGAAGACGTCCTTTGTATTACAACTAACAATAGACCGTTCACAAAGTTTCCCGAAACAGCACAGAAAAAGAATTTAATTCAATTGATTGTTTTTTTTTCTATATTAAAGTCACCCCATCCAACATCCCCTACGCTAATTCGATTCGTGCGCTCGCAGCGCCACAGCCGCTGTGCGGCGGGATCGCGCGTTAATTGTGACGTCACAAAAGCAGAATGTAATCTAATCACGCGATTATCGAGTTATTTTTGTGCGGTTGGCGGTCACAGGGAGGTTTTATTAAAAGAGTACGTCACCCGCGACTGAGAAGGGTTGTGATTGCGTTTGTCAAGAGGGTACAAACATAAATTTATGGCACGCATTATGTCCTAATCTAATATTGTACCACATTTATATGACTCTATGGAACAGCGCTATGCACATTATTGATTATAGGATTAGTACTCGTAATTAAAAGTCTG
This sequence comes from Papilio dardanus tibullus, assembly GCA_013186455.1. Classification (NCBI taxonomy): domain Eukaryota; kingdom Metazoa; phylum Arthropoda; class Insecta; order Lepidoptera; family Papilionidae; genus Papilio; species Papilio dardanus. The sequence continues at coordinate 61,250 of QDHC01006128.1, forward strand.
TTCTATCTATATTGTTGTTCAAGACAACAGTTTTATTAGTAAACCAACAACTGTTTTATTCATTTTCATAGTTTAGGCTTAAACTGTTTCAACTTTTTTAACTCGAGACTAACAGGAAAACCTATGGTATACGGCAATTAACAATATAAATGTATTGAAAAAAAAACGAAATAAGGCGAGACGAACGAAGTAAAGTTTAATTCATGACGATCACAAAAAAAGGGTTTAGGCGAAAAAATGGGCGGTTAGAGGGATGTTCTTCGTTTTTCGACCGGGTTTTTGCTACATCTCGGCCGTTCATCCGGTTATCCGGCCCTTTTTTCGCCAGTGACGGTTGAAACGTAACACCGGCCGCAGCCGCCGCGACCGGCTCGTCCGGGAGAAAGTAACTTTATGAGGCACTTATTTAAAATGATTTATTGATTCGGGTTGAAAGTTGGTCCATTTAGATTTAAAACGCGTCTGACCTTTTAGTCAAAGTTCACGGAGTCACGATGAATTTTAATGTAATAAATTGTACAGAATATATTTATTTCAAAATGTATAATTCTAAGCTGGTACCCAGATATCCAGTGTCTTATTTATATACTGTGTAATTTATAATTCATTACCAAAATACATTATGTTTTATTCGAAAACTTAATAAAATTCTTAATTTATTACACTGTTTAAAAAGTTTCAAAATAATATCTCACAGGAAACTACCTTCGTAAGTTAAAAGCTCTCATTTTTATTCAAACTTACATTTTGTTCGAAGTTAGTTTTGAAAAATAAACATAATAGAGCTTTATGGAGTTTAAAATTTTTATGTTCAAAGGCTTCAAAAATTGTAATGGTAATTTATAGTGCACTCTGTTTTCATTACCCGCGCACAGGCGTTGTTTATAGCTTGCATCACACGTCTTTACGAGCGATACTGCACTCTGATTCGCGGCTCTATCGGATATCCCATTACTGAGTATAATCTGAACAATAATTTTATTTAACTTTTAGTAGCACCTGTTCTAACCGTTGTTATCATTAAGTTCAGATTTATCGCCGTGGGGCATTTGGTTTGTGCCTGTTTTATTTCACACAGACTAGGCCCTTCGTACACGGTGGCGTTTGATTTGAAGCAAGTAGCTCACGTAGTAATTTTGTAATGTCGGAGTCCCGAACCTGTTTATGAAGCTATGTGAGATTGTAAAACGAAGTCGCTTAGTTTTGCAAAGCCTCGTGTTTAAATGGACTTAAACAAACATTTTGTACTATTTCCAGATATATTTTTTCTCAGATCTACTTTTTTCATTAATTTTTAAGTGTTTGGGCTCTATTTTGGACATCTTTAGAACATTTTTAAAGCATTTAAATACAATAAAAGTTTAACTGAACAAGTTAGCGCTAACGACTCAGTTATCGTTTGTTTCGTAAATTAGTGAAGTGCGCACTGAACAAGGAGCATTGTAAACTGAGTTAAAACTTTGTAACTGAGAGACATTCTCAATGCCCGTTTTATTTTGAACCATCTTGACGTCACCGAATGAGTAATATCAAGCATTAGATTAAATTTTAAATCATTTTTTGTATTATACAAAATGCCTTAAGTGCATTAAAAATAAATATTCCAGTGTGTTCAACTAGATATTCTAGTGGCAGCAATTAATTCATATATGTTTTTATTCTTTTTTAATGTTTTGTGTGAATTTGTAAGGCTGCGTTCCGTTGCATGCAAAATGTCGTCGTACCTCCATTATGAAACCGCAACCTCCGAGAGGAATTCAGCTGCGAATCCATTCCGTAGATGTGCCATTGTTTTAATCTCGTACCTAACTTCTCTCCGCTGAGTTTAACAACGAGCCATGTAAGATTGGAATAAAAGCATTGCTAGTATAGAATATGTGGCTTTTAATGGATTTTGGTATTATAAACAACTATTAAAAAATAATAGTGGAACATGCACTAACCTGAACAAGTTTTCCCCAATAGAATAATCCGCTTGATTTGAAAATAATTATTTTTTAGTTGAAAAAAATTCTATATTAGTTTAAGTCGATTATTTTAAAAAATGTTGAAAAAAGTAGAAAAGCATAGAGTATGATTACAATAGAACGTGTTCCAAACTAAAATTGCGACGCCTCTGCCAAAAACGTTGATTTATCTACGTTCTGGCTCGGAAATAAAAAGTGTTGTAAATCATAGCGGAGCGCGGCCGCAGCACAACCGCAGCGGACCCGCAGAGAGCCCGCAGCGTGTGCGTTACAATACGTTTGTAACACTAATTTGTTTTTTCCATCCCAACGGACGTATTTTACGATATTTTCCAATTAAAATGTACACTGTTAGATAATTTCTTGTTGGTTTTATGTTGCAATGTTGTTATGCAGAAAAAGATTTAGAAATATCGGCAAAAACCGATCGCATAGGATTCTGTGATAAACAGAAACGAAGTAAATCGGATTGCGTTCCCCCAATTCTTGCATCCCGTAGGCGAGCGCAGTGTCCCCGGCTGCGGGCAGCAATGAACGACGCGGGATTAGCCCGCTCTAATCCCACGGCCCGCTGTGTGACATCCCTAGCCTGACCTACGGCAGAAATACAACTGCATTTTGGAAAAATCCAATACACAGAATAGTAAACTGGTGAACGATGTATAAAAATATTTTGGTGATATAGATGATCATCGCATCATCACCAGCTATTCGTCCCGACCGACGGGACTTTTTTGCATTTGTGCTGAAGAAAATAATAAAAAAATATTTTTTACTTAATTTTGTTGCTGCTAAAGTCATCGTTTTCAAAATAAACTACACGTAAGAAACAAACACATTACAAAAATAAACCGGTAAGTAATTTCCAAAGGAATAATATTAATTCTAAACAAAAGGAATGCCACTGAAAACAACTTTTTAATTGATTGTAACAAGAAAGCTTTATAACAAATCCCACCTGTCGGCAAATATCAGGGTGAGAATAAATAAAATTAGCAGTGGGACGGAGCAATTAATATCAAGCCTTAATCAATTTCTCTTTCTGTTCAACGTCTCATTCATTACTTAATTCAATTATGACTAGAACCAAATTAATTTAATTTATTATTTTGTTACTTTACAAAGTAAAAGACAACTTAAAGTTTTTCATTTGAAAACTCACGAGTGTTAAATATATTTTTTAAGAGACATTAAAACATAAAAGGCTGCATTTGACTGGCTTTTAATTTATTCTCCACTGTCGATACACTATTACAAAAACATGACAGAGACATAAAATGAGATGATTGATTAATTGATCTCTTGATTATGACTCTGCCACTATGTCTACTATTGTCTATGGTTATTTTGAAAACACATGATAGTAGATATGACAAGAAGCGATAACTATAACTAAATAGTTATAACAAATTATTCGACACGTCGAAGCACACACAGCTCGCGGTGGTCGTCATTCGCAGCCGCCGACCGCGACCGCAGGCGGCGCGACACGGCCGCAACTGCTCGCTACATTATCAGCATAATGTTACGCTTTTAACTGGGACTTCTAATCCTATACCTGTATGATGTCATCCACACAAAGCGGCCCAGTGTTACATAGCGTAACAAACCTAAATTAACATTGTAATATGTTTATTTCTCATTCCGTAATCAATTTAAGTTTAATTGTGTCGTAACTAATGAAATTAATACCGTTGCTAAAATATATTTTGCATTTGTGTTTAAACAATGACGTTAAAAGATTAGGCGTCTATCAAGTCCTAAGTATAGTTTACTGGGACGGATTATCCCGTAAGTCGAGAGCCAGGCTGTACTTTAAGCACATCATACTCAGAAGGTCAATGATCTAGGGCTTAATACTTGAGTAATTGAAAGCATAATAGTATTTCAAAAGCTATCTACTGAGAAGTACCAACATAACAACGTAGTAGTGTAGCTGCGTAGCAATTATGTAGCAACGTAGGCCACCCGTAGTAGCGTAGCACATAATGTACGTAGCATTAGCCACAAATATGTTGTAATTTGCTCTCAAATTATGTTTTTTTTTCAGTAAACTTTTCTTTTGACCCTTAATGAATAAATAAATACTTTTTTCTTAAACCCATGGACGACGCGTATAGTTTAGATTTCCTTATAAAACTTAACAGGAAAAACTTGTTTCATAATATAACTTTACGCTACTACAAGTTTCTATTAAAAAATCGCTCGCTCCGTACATTTTAATCGGTTTTAAATGGCTCCGACAGGACTTCCGCCTGATGCTACTACGAATCTGAACCTTATTTCTAAGCAATAAAACGTATTATGGCTTGTTCTGGTCTATAATTCGAACCTGAATTTTCAATTTAACGCCCACGGTGACAGATAATGGCTCCGTAGTTATTCAAATGAGGAATTCGGTAGGATTTAGTGAAATTCTAAGTATGCTATAAAATAAGAAAATTACATTTCTTACAAACTGAGGTTATTTACAGTAATCGGTTGTAACAATCGCGACGTAGTTAAAGCATTACAACTGTTTTAACAATGTAACTACTTCTCAGCGACAATTATGTACCAATATTCTTAAATATTAATAGATTACGCCAGCTTTATTTCACAAAAACCTTAGAAAAATAAAAATTTTCGGGTACCATTCTTTGCTATAAAAAATCTGCGTCTTTATCTTTAATCACAATTCCAAATCCCAAGACAGTAATTTCTTTTACATTTCTCAAAGACCTTTGTTTTCAGGTAAACGAAATCAATCAATGAGAGCTTGAATACGTCGCATTAGAAATAAGGATAAATCGTCTTTCATCCGGGAATCTGCCGCCTGCGGGCATCGGGGGCTCAATAAACGGCAGAGGGATTAGACAGTGGTAATCCGAGGCCATTACTGTGGCTCATGAGACTCGTTTGGGGTTCCTTGAGACAGTGGAAATGAATCTTATAAATAACATGAATCGAACTCTAAGTTTACAAAAAAAGTACTTTATGCCTATTAAAGCGCGGACGTTGCTTTTAATGCAAGCAAACTTACTTTAAAAGTACTTGCTATCTGAAGTAGTGCATCATCGACCAAAGATATCTTGACTTCAAACATTAACTCAACTACTATAATAAAATTAATTCGTTTATTAGTTCTTTCATAAAAAAGTCTGATAACTTACATAGTGTTCAATTTCAAGGACCAAAATACAAACTGAAATTGAATTCAGAAGCAACTAACTTTTCTCTTCAACAAAAGTAATACAAAAAACTCTAACATTTTAAAGGATAGTGATATCAATTTAAAGAGTAGTTTAAATAGAGGGAACGTGGTCAATACTTCACACGTCTCCGCAGAGCGGTAGCGCCGCCGCGGGAGTAAATTAGTTTGCTAGAGAAAAACAATCGGCTGCGAGGTAATTCCCGCTGACTGAGAAAAAGTAGCGCAAAGAAATAACATCCGAGACGAACTCTTTATTGCTAAAGTTTTACAGTTTTTTCATCGAGAGGCATAGATGTAGCCTATTTTCTAATATATTTGCATCGATAATAAATTAAAAAAACTATCGGAAATTACTTTAACTAAAGCTTTTTTTGAACATTTACAAGCATTTCCGAGTCGTTATCAACACAACCAAGGTAGCCACTCAAGCTGACCGTACTGGCGGTGCGCCAGGCTGCTTGGTATCGAATATCAAGCTAAAGTTATTAACTCGACTGCCTAATCTAGTTAAATATCCCACGAAGTCTCTCGAGAGGGACCGAAGGCGCTTGAGCAAATTTCTTGAAGAGATTTAAGCTGAGCGCTTAAGCCTGGCTCACCTTGAAGCCTCTTAATATTGCAATTATTCTTTTAAATTACTATGAGTGATACTATCGACTCATTAATAAACAAAACTTAATCTAGTACGTTTATTCTGCTATATAATCAACAGTATTTTAACGTAAAAAACAATTTAAAAATATACAAAGTGGCTACATTGATAGTTGGCGTACGTTTTATTTGTAAAGTATTTTCTTTCAGAAGGATAATCCCGTCTAGGCCGGGACGCTCTCCATTGTCGCAACAAATGGAATTATTCAAGGAAGCTCCTTTTGTCTAGGTGAGGCTACTTTTGTTTTTACTTTAGAAATATCGTTGAAATTTACGAGGGTGTGGTTTAGTATGGTAACTAATACAATGCTTTGAATTTAAATGAATTGCACAGACGTAACAACAGTGAAAACCAATTGAAAATTTTAATGCCCTTCGTATTTAGGGTTACGCTAATCTACCATATAAGTATATAAGCGACTTACACAATACAATTTCCTATGTCGGTAATATGTACGTGTTTATAAAACTATTTGTATAGCCATGTGGACGAAGGACTAAAGATATAAGAATAAAACTTAATCTTTATTAATACCTACTATTTAAAGAAATAAATAAACTATAGAGGTAAGGGTCGCAGTTGCAATATTTTTTGCAGAGTTGCATTTAGCATAACACGATATAATAAATCAAGCTTTTGAAATTGCACAAGAAACTTTGAATACGCGAAAGCTACGGAAAGAGCTTTCCGACGAAGCTCTGAATATTGTATTAAGTTTTTCGTAAAGAAAAACCTTTTTATATTTTAAAAATTCATTGCCATTATCATAATTCTTTATGTACTAGTCAATATCTTCAAATTCATTTCTGAAATTATTGACAGGATGAATATAATTTCTTGCAACTATTTTATTAATTGCCTTAAAGTGAATTGTTATGAATTTACTTCCTAAAGTCTAAACGCTTCAATCTGTACAGTTCGACTGCGCAGTTAAAACTGACGTATGTAGGTAAAACTGAGAACTGTACAGATCGACTGTGATCAAGTTGACGTGTGAACGTCAGTTTAAAGAGCATATTCACAAGTAAACGTTTGTAGCCGGTTTGATGATGTATAACTATTTACCACAATAACAATAACATTTATTGGAATAAAACATACATTTTTTAATCCGTACTTCAACAGATCGATGTAATAAAAACTTTCCGTATAACATTATTCTTTGTTAGCGACAAGACAAATTACACGTCGCTGTCGTAATCACCTCCTAATTTTCGTTTTTAGGCGCGACAAGATTTATTGCTCGAACTAGATTGTATCACTGTTCACTTTATTATTACTGGGAAAAAGATTTCTCCGTGTCCGGTAACACAAAATTATTCTTTACAATATAGAGAATAATATATTTTTGCCACTATATTTTTCTGATATAACATTGGTTCTATTCTTCATTAGATCGAGTTCGCGGTAAAAACGGACATTTTTCTTCGGTGTAAGGCCTTTTTTTGCGTGACATCGGTCTAATGAAGACATAGGAGTCGCTTATTTTTTATTGTTATTCTTTTACAAAATAAACCAGTAACTGCATTGGTATAAGTACAAGTTGTCTATGTAATTAATATCTTTAATTTTCCATACAATATTGTTGTAAAACTATTGTAGTAAGTAAAGATATAAGTTAAATTACAGTTGATTATCGTATCCGCCATTGTCACATCTCACAAGTCATCGCAACAAATACGAAAGGAAAATAAAACAACTTTTTATTGAAAAACTTTTCCACTTTCTCTTTTCGTCTCTGATTTTTACAAGTTAAATGATTTACATATAAAATGACGAAACATGAAAAAAGCGTAACTTTATTGTATTGTAGTTCGACCCATGATGCACCATTTTACGCAACTCCACGACTAGCTCGTATTTTGCGTAACTTACAGGTTGTCATAATATTTATTATAAAATTTATTTAAAAAAATGAGTTAAGAATTGTAAAGCTGTCACAAAGTCAGAACAGTTTTCCGACTAAAACTTTAAGTTAAAGGATCATTAATATAAGTCCGGGTGTTGTATACTTGGCGCCCTCTCTCGGATTTTATTAATAGTTACGTTTTGAATGGATTTAATATTTTAGTCATTTCAGTATTTGCGTTCAGCTGACTCACAATATCCGTACAACTTCGGACACGTCTGACGCGATGAGATTGAAGAATGGATCAAATAAATAAAAATAATTCTTTACTTTGCAATTTGTTACTTTAAAATGCTTTGATATTGAAATTCTGGATTTTTTTTTGAATGTTTTGTGGTTAAAAATAATTAACGTGTTTTTGGTGAAAATAAAAGTAATCATAAGTGTACTTATAAATGTAATTTATTTCCAAAGCTCTTTTGTTTAATTCATTGTTGATGTAATTGCATTTATGAGGTCACAGGATTGTCTAAAAATCGAATTTCTTTAAAAAAATAATAGTAAACATTAGTCAACATTTTATATACTGTAACAATTAAAAATGCTAGTAAGCTTATAAATCGACTACAATTTCTAAACTAACTGCGTAGTGAATCTCAGCTAAATCCCACTTCTATATATTTCAGTCGGTTAACCTTCAGCAGCGCCATCTGCCCGCCGTCAGATCAACGTCTAATTTTGCTTTGCCGCAAGCTCGCTGAAGAATTGAGAATTCATGATTCTGTTTCATTTTACTACTAACTTTATATTGTCTAAAGTAACTCCTTGTAATTGAGCTCAGATGTAGATCATATTCTGGAAGAGCACATAGACCAGTTACTTACTAAATTTTCTTTAAATTCAGTTCTGAAGGAGTCGTGGGCGGCAGCTAGTTTATCGTACACGTAAGTGAAAGAAATTTTTTCAATGTAAAGTAATTTCGTAAATCAAGATTTTGAGTTTTTTGCAGACAGTAAAAAGCACAGCCTAAACGGCATCGTGGTTTCATCTAAAAAATATTGATATCGACATCTCCGGAGCGGTTACCTTGCGTTGCTCTATACAGAAATGAAACAAAATCAGTACTCGATATCTGAATGGGAAGCTACGGCCGTGAATAGCGCGCAGTATAAAGAGATGATTTATATCCGTCGAAAGGAGCGCGGAATGCGAATCCTCATATTTTATTAATAGTTTCACTTCCAACAGAATATTGTAGTCGTTTTAAAATCTGCATTCAGTTACAACTGCATTCTATTTTCGCTGAGTAATAGTTTCTTCCATTTTCATATTTCAAATCTTATGTTTTAGTTTCAGAATGCTAAATGTTATTTCTTTTTCTGTTTTACAATCAATTTTACTCTTCAAGTATTGATTATAGTTGTAGTAAATTTCTATAAGTAATTATGTTGATAATTTAGATATAAATATAGCTATTACAGTGATAAAAAGTGTATAAATAACTGATATCACAAATAACCACGGCATAACTTAGTTAATTATGAAATCAATAGATGCCACATGTCATAAAATATATGGATATATTTTGTGTATAATTAGATCACTGTCTGTCTGTCTAGAGGGGAAATTGGCAAAGTTCCCCCGTAGTATTGTAACGAATGCAGCGTATTGTCAGACATGATTAAATTTAAATACAGGCAAGGGGAGGGGGAGGGACGAGGGACGTAACGAATTTGTTTTATGACTTAACAAAGTTTATTTCATAAATAGTATATTCTTATTAATAGTTTATTGATAATAATATATTCTAACTGAATTATTAACAATGTCTAAAAGTATTCTTTAGTAAGTGTTTTAACTTCACACAATAATCGCGAAAGCTTTATAAAATAAGCTCAATTATGTAAAGTAAAAACTTAACATGCCCGAAAAAGCTCAGCCCGTAAGCTTTTCACGAACAAGCATGTCCAATTAACAAAGCTAAGGTTTTTATTTTTTAATGGCTTGTAATGGCAAAGCGGCGGCCCGGGTCAGTCGGAGCACAAGTTTTAGCTCTTTGAGAACACGTTAAGGGCAACACTGGATGGTATGGTACAAGACACAAGAGATTTTTACTTACTTATTTACTCAGCTGGCGCAGCGACCCAAAGGGGGTCTTGGCCTCCGACACAAGAGAATTTAAGCATAGTAATTTATTATATTATCTATGCTTTCGAAAAATGTTATATAAGTTGTCTTCAGACTACTTGATTTCGTAGTAATTACTGTAGTTTGATAGATAACATTTAGATTAATTGTTTACTGATTGCCTGAAATATGTATCTTCAGACTTCAAGTATATTTTTTGAAAATTTTGTCTAGACCTCGAATTCTGTTCAACTTAATTGTCGCCAAGATAATGAAATAGCACGACAATTTCGCGTAATTTTTTTTTAAGTTTACTTTCCACATCGCTACTGTAACTTGTACCACACGCTATAGCTGTACAAAACTTTATATTTTCCTTTGCCATTGAAGCTTACGCCTTGAACATATTCTTAAATACGCTCCCACAGTACCGACGGGTATATTTATGTCTGATCTCATTTCGTTATGCCTTCGTCCTTTTTTATTTTCGACTCTTATAAAAGTAATCTTTTAACTTTTATAGTCTTGCATACTTGACTGAAATAGATGTGAATAGTGAAGATGTGTTTCATTTGCATCTGAGAGGGCGTTGTGAAGTCGACAAGAAAGTGCTTTCAGTTGTTAGGCAAAGGAAATAGCAAACGGTGACGCGTAGCTCTCACTCTGCACTAACTTTAATATTTTAGGACACGCTTGCATTGCACTAAAAGATACACTACTCTCATATTTAGAAATCTAAAAAAAATGCACGTCTGTATATTTAGTGTCAATTTTTACTATTCACCTCATTAGTTAAGCAGTAATTAAATGGAACACATATAAGTAACGCTTAAGTACTTAAATACACGTGCGGACAAAATAGTTATAGGCAATGAAGATGGATTTTATAATACATTTTTTTTTACATTTTAACCTCTTTTGTGCGTTGACCTTTATGTCATATAATGTATCAAAGTAATAGCGAGACAAGCGAAGGAAGGTACATTGTACAAAGGTACGTCGCGAGGCAGACAAACAGATTGAACTGACTGCACAGTTTCATTTTACTTCATCTTTAGAAGCAACGTAAGCTTATGAAATGACAGAGCTAACAGAGGAGAAATACAGTGTGCATCAATTTTAATGTTGATGTTTTATACTTGCGAAAAAAGTTTAGGCTAGCATTTATTATTTAATTTGTAAGAGTGAAGATAGAGGTCCATTATAGATGAGATAGGTGCGAGATATTTAGTTAGTTGTTAAGAGTAGTTCAATGAGTGACGTCATCGAGGCAAGTTAGTAGGGTGGATCCAGCGTGAGGCATACCGGGACTTGCCTCGGCCCTAGTTCAGGCAAACGCTCGGGCATTGTTCGGATTACGCACTTAAATCAACACCAGTTTGTGCTTATTATACTCTATTGTTGTGTGTAAAATGTGTTTCAGTTCATGATAAAGCCGAATACAGACGGTTATTTCTAACTGCGCTTTTTTAACTACAGTTAAATCTGAAGAAGACGCGTCAATTCAAACTGCACAATCGAACTGACAGTTCTCAGTTTTGCCTACATACGTCAGTTTTAACTGCATATTCATACTGTACATTTAAAACTGAGCGTATGTAGCCGGCCTAAAACTTACTATTTTTAATTGCTGGTTGTTTTTTAAACAGAGCAGCTATGTAATAGGAAAGTAAGTACCTTTATTTATTTTGAATATACTCGTATCTAATGAACTTAGTTTAAATATTCAAATTTCACATAAACAATGTTTGTGCAATTTATTAATAACTGAATTTCGGTAAGATTAACATCTTATAAGTCATCAATTTCAATTAAACTTGGAGGGAGTTTGTAAACAAAATAAATATTGAGTTGCAAAGAAAGTGTGAACACTTCTCTGTATCAGGATTTGTTTATGATCGCGGTGGAGTTGTAGACTTGTTTATTCAGACGTGCAAAAGTTACTAATTAAAATTAATATCTTCAATCAAAAGCTGCGGGAATTGGATAAACAAAATGTGAAAGATTACCCTGAAAACATGTTGCGTTTAAATTGAAATTAATCACTTATTGTTCGAAAACGGCAACATACTCTTTAGAGGATGAATTAATCCACAGTTTATTTAAACATTTTTGGAATAAAAATATACATAAAGCATCTTACTGATATTATACAATATATGCAAAAGTTACGATTGATGGATGGATATTTGATTGAAGGTGTCTCAGAAACGGTTCTACAAATCTTGGTGAAAGGAATAGAAAGAATATAGACTGGAAGAACACAAATAGACTTACTATTTTTAGTTCCGCGCAGGAGTCGCGGGCGCCATCTTGTTTATAATATCAACATTTTTATTAAAATATATCTAAAAATACAACTCTAATATATTTTAAATCTATACTAATACTATAAAGAGGAAAACTTTGTATTTTTGCATTTATATATTTTTGAATGTATTGAAATAACTCAAAAACTACCAGACCGATTTAAAAAATTCTTTCACCATTGGAAAGCAACATTGTCCCCGAGTAACGTAGACTATATTATTCAATTCCACGCGGAACAAGTCGCGCACAACAGCTAGTGTTAAATAACATTATCATACCTAATACATAAGTAAGTATTGAAGAGAAATTGATGAATAGAACGAGTTTTAGTTGAGCGCAGGCGTCTTTGTTTCCTGCATAATTAATTACACCGCGTGAGCCTTCTTTGTTCCCGTCAATAGCTCGTACTAATCAGTACCATAGGAGAAGGGAATTAATATTATATGTCAGGAGGTTTAGTATCCAATCAGTACTACTAGAATGGAACCTATATTCCAACTCTATGTAATTTAATGATGAAAGTATTTGTAGTGTTGTGACAATAATTGCAATTCGATGTTGTAAATTCCTAATATACTGAAAAGCAGTTAATCCGGGTTACTTAAAAAACCTATAAATCGCGGAAACTAAGAATGATTTTGTATAACTTTAAGGAGTATTTAATTGTCTACAAAACACAATTTATTTCATTTATCTTCTTCCTGTTTTTTTGAAGTGTTCCGGATTAATTGCTCCTTACTTAATTATTTACTCTATGTTAAAATATATCATTCTTACTCTATTTTGAAATTAATTCCTAGTTTATTTTATTACAGATTGTGTAATAAGATAGCGACGTCGTCCCCTGCGACGTCCGTCTTTGCATTGAGATAGATCACCGGCGGACAAACAGCTGGACGATTACGTCCTAATTGATATACATTAGCTGGGCATCGATTACCATTCGCCTTGATGTCCCTTGCAACCTATAGATATTTAAATATATCTCTAAACAGATCAAGTAAAAACCTTACCATTAGGTACCTATCAGAACATTTTTACGTAATATTAACTTAAGTGACTTTTGTAAGAAAATCTCTATTGATTTTTATATAAAGAGCTAAAAACTTTGTCGTATTTTCAAAACTCATAAATAATAAAAACGATTCGTCTAATATCTTTTTATTTATTTACACTACTTTCAAATAAACCACGACGTATACTTGAATCCATTTTATTGTCGACCATTTGTAAGTTTTATTTAAAGCCTCCAAACCGTAAGAAATAAAAGTAAAATAGGGAAGTAGCCATTTACGTCGGTAAAGCGAAGGAATTTCACACCGCTAGTACTCTTTATAGATCCCCGTATAAAGCCAATGCGATTGGCAATTGTCTGAAAATCAGTTTCAAGGATAGGAGGCTTCGCCGCGCCTCGCGGACTGTTCGCAAGTTAACGACCTATGCGGTCGTCTGCGGTGATTAGTGCTAATATTGCTTTAGCGTGTTCCCGCGTGCATAATATAACATTATATTACGCAATTGGCGTGCCTCTACAAAAAAAATTATACCATCAAGCGATACATTTAATCAATACTTACCTACTTTATTATGTAGAAAAATTGTTTAAATTATGTACTCTTTCATTCTATCTACGAGTAGAAAGGATCATCGGTCGATTTGCTAACGCAAAGACTAAGAATGGCTACCATGATATGATTCTCCATGCATCTATATTTGATAGATGACCTCGTGCACTATATATAACTCCTTGTAACCATTAAACGCACATATCAGGGCTACCAACATGGTACGATCAATTAATTAGTAAGATTAACGAGCGCGCGATGAAAGATAAATAGAGAGACGTTTGCCGGCTGACAGAGACGTCCGACGTACCTTACTAATGACGTCACCACGCAACTAAAATGCGTCTGCGGACAACACAATACTAAGTGATACAGTTAAATGTTCCCTCGCTTAAACTACGTTGTCCATTTGGACTAACTACAATCAACTTTGCAGTAATATCTTTGATATGATGATCTGAAAAATAGCTAAACGTTTCAGGCAATAAGGCAATTAATAAGCCAAGCAGTTTTTGTAAAAAAAAAACCTTTGCAGAGTTTAATTATATTCTGGTAATTGTCGTCTCTAGACTATATCTTAAAGTCTTTCCTTAAGTATTTTCGCTTAAGTTTATAGCATTGACCAGGTCCAAGTTATTTGGTGATGATGGTTCCTTGGGAGATTATGTTTTATTAAGATTACAGAGCACGGTACATTAATTCGGTCGTTAACGTGCTCCGGGCACGCGATATTGGGCCCCGTGTCGGCTTCCATCGACCATAAATTATTTTTATGAAAGCACGTGGACGCTTCTGGAGTTAATTTCAGTAACAAAAGCTATTAGCTGGTTATTACCGCGCCAACTCGCTCCATCAAGATCTAACCAGATCGTAATCATTACGCACTTCGATAATGTTGCTTCGAAAGGACATTAAGTGGTTATTTCGTTTATAACCTTCATGTGTTCATTATAGTGTTTATTGTAGTGGACGTTTAAAATTACCTTAACGTCAAATTCGAAGTTGTTCTCGAATATGAAGTCCGAAAGTGTCTTATCGTGAGGAGTTGTCTTTTTTTAAAGATTTTTTCAAGTGCTAAATGATTGCATGTTGAAGAATCTATAAACGCTTCGGAGTCGTTTAACTATCTGACTGGTGAGGGCGCCTCCGTCGAAGTTAACCCGTTTCAAGCTGACAGCGGACTGATTGCGCCAGGTGCGCCGGGCCCGGTGACGTCACAGTCCGCTGTCGACGACACACAAATAAATGAATCTCTCCTCTTTTTCGACAGTTCTAGCGCTTATCTAATACAAAAGTACGACAAACCGAAATGTCGGGGGAATTGTTTTGTAAACTACACAGCCTTTGTTAGTTTGAAATGGATACAAAACTAATTGAATCGGACAAGAATGATTGATCGCGGGTTGAAATAGAAAAAGTAAACAATTCTTCTTCTTAAAAAATGTTCTTTTCGTTGGGAAACACACCAAGATCCAAAAGGATACTTTAATTTAAATTATTACTGAAACTTTTCTTCGCAAATAATAACAATATTTTCTCTGCTATGAATTTTTTAACTTCCAATTTCTTCCAATCGATTCCATCTCATAAATAAGTCGTCAAAGTTAGAAGCCCGACTACACACACGCGTCTCAAACAAAAGCCTCGCAAATTGAGGACACGGAAAAACACGCACTTTCACCCGTCAATGGAGTAGATAAACCGGCCCATTTCCCTACCAAATACCCGGCTGTTTATTGTGAAAATACTGCGCTTCGCCGGTCTTCAGTTCCATTTGCTTTGTCGTCGAGTGCTCAGTCAATATTTGGTTGGCCTCCGTCAAGGCGTCTTCCGTGGATACTTGACGATTGCCTTTGAATTTGCTTGCGCTTTTGGATTGAACTTGATCTATGATAAAGACCTTTATCCTAACATGATTAATTTATTAAAATTATCAGGTACAAGATATTTATAAAAATGATTGTGTCAACAGGGGATTTAACTAGCTAGCTCGAATACTAGCTTTCCCTTAAGTTAAGGGAGATGGTGATGATATTAATACGACAATAAATAAATGTGAATGGAGCACAATAACAAACACAATTGTTTTAACAGTATCACGTGATTAAGAAAGCAGTATTTTGCAAGCAACTTTGTAAGATCCTACATTATCTTTCGAGGTGAGCGGCCACAATGTTCGGGGAGCGCGCGTATTGTATTCAAGCTAAAGCGATCAGTCGCCTGTGAACTGATATCAGTTAAGAAGTCGAGGAACACTCGCTCGTCATACTTGAAATAATTAATAACAAAAAGAACCATTTATAATACTTTAATAAAATTTAATACAAATTGCACAGAGTCTTATATTTGGATAACTATTAAAAATAAGCTTTTCTGTGTTACTCATTATCATTAGGTATTCATTTATTAGTAGATCAAGAGGTGCTATTCAAATCTGGTTATTAAATTTGAGTGGATGATTAGTTTAATGAAGCAAGTTGTCTGCAAACTCCCGCGCGTTCATAAATTTTGTTGATCCCTTTAGCAATTCCTCGGAGTGGCGTCCATTCGCCGTCAGGATCAACCCTCGCGCAGCCGCGTCATGAATATTAAACAATATAATAACAATGTTGATTATTGTCTTGAACGTTTAAAACGAGGGAAATTGCAGCCGTGCTCGCCCCGCTCATAGGGAGAAGGTGTTTCACTACAAACTTCAATGAGATTTTTCCTCGCAAACACCGCTTTGAATTTTAATTGACAAGCTACATTATTATGCAAAAACTTTGGATATTTTACACTGCCATTTTAAAAATGTCTAGCATCTACTCCAGAACATCAAGACGAAAACCCAAGAGACTTAAAGTAAGCCTAGGATATTTTATTATTGACCAAAATAACAAGTTCTAGTTGTAAGTACCTGACAACCATTAGAGAACCAATTTTAACCAATTGTCGTATTATAAAACTACTCCAAACTAAAGTAAAATGAAACGTTCGAACTAAATTATTAAGCAACGTAGGAATTAACCGCTAACTAAATGTTACATTATTCAAAACAAGAAATCAGTTTAAGTAACAACAATCAACAGAAAGGCAAACGCCAAGACAACAAACAGTCAGCGGCCGCACGGCACTTGACCGAGGGCTCGAGACCGCAATTACTGCCTACGCTGACCCAAATTAATACCAAAGTAAATTTATATAGTATGTAAACTTGAGTGGTCGTTTCACGCCTCCTAGACAAAGGCCTCGCCGGCAGACGAATTGATAACTAGTCGTAAAATTGAAATGGAGACGAAATTTGCAATCGTTAACTAAATTTTACATAAAATTAAGATATCAGCTTCTATAGACAACAGTAAACGTAGTAAATTAACGATAACCGAATACATATGAAGTACAGTCGAACCTGGATAAGCAAGATTCCAAGGGACCGCGAAATTTGTATCCGTTATAGATAAAAAAATTTTGAAAATCTCCAAATATAATAGCCGAGAGCTTCGCTAAGCAGTCTTGTAATTCAGAGTCCCGGATGAATATCGTATCGTTTCCCAGTGAAATAAGACATCGTACCTTGTCCTGCCAAAAAGTGCAGCCGTCAGCGTCAGCCCTACGCATTAGCGCTAACGAAGCGAAGGGTCCCGCGGCCCTGCCTCTCTGAAGGGGATCTCTCAGTCCACCGAACTGCAATAAGAGGATTCCACACCCTTCTATTTAGAAGACCCAAGTTATAAACATCACCGATTTAGCTCTTGAATTCCTTGAAAGTCTTAGAAATCCTGATAATTGTAGCTTCTTAAAGCACGATAGTTATTAAAGGACGGTAGATTTGTTTATAAATCTGAAGTTAAACAAAAGCGTTACGTTTACGCAGCTATTTCTATATCAGTTGTCTTTGCACCATTACTTCCCCTCTACCTGAACTCTCCAAGCAACAATCGCTACAGCTTGTGACTTTTGCTACAAAATAAAAGAGGAAATTGCATTAAATTATAAGTCGAGGAGCAATCACGTTTTGTTTCCCGCGCGCCGCTCGCCGCGCACCGCTCGCCGCTTGCCGGTTTAACGGTTTGAATAAATCCCAGTCATTAATTAGTGAAATCTAAAAGCTTATTTCTATAAATGTCAGAAATCTGAATGCTATATCCTGCCGACTGCTCACTTCGCGATTCATCATTTGTTATGATTTGAATTGCTTCGGTTAGGAAGTCTGACAAGAGTACCTTCCTTTTTACTTCTTTATAAAAACAAATATTAAGTAAAGAAATTAGCTGCTTAGCCATAACTTAAAATAAAAAACCATTTAACTATATACCACCTTCATACGTTGTTTTTATCAGTTTTAATTTAAAATGTTCGCAGACGATTACAAGCTCCATTTTCCAGGATCGTTTAAAAAAAAACAAATTGCCATCAAATTGTTCGGTGACCAAACTCGCTAATGAAAGCATGGAAGTTACGTTAATGCTGTACATACAATCCAATTTTAAAAATTTAATAAAAATTGTCGAAAGTTGAGAGCGCCACCTCGCGCCTCATCAACATAAAATCTATTTAAATTGTTTACCCGCGACGTCGGGCCATGTTGACACAAAAGTTAACCTGTAAAAATGTCACGAACCTGATTACTTAAGAATCAAGTATTCTGATAGAACAAGGTACGCGTTTCTTATTTAAACTTATAATTTACTTTTTGCACTCCTTTAAAGTTTTAAATTTATTTAATTCACGAGTTATTTTTATTTCTTGTCAACGATAATGAGATTAATACTTCGGGAATTTCTGATCGAAACAATTATTTTAAATATATTTTCCTACTATTGTAAAATATTTATGTAATATAATATTATCTAAAAAGGAAGAATAGATCCAATCAAACAGTGTGGTTAACAAATTAGTACAGAGGAATATGAAACCGCATAAACCGCGCAGAACCTCTGCCTTGCTATTTGATTAATGTCTTAGCACCTGAATATATCCAAGCGTTGCAATCAGTGCAGCAGATTTTAGAATGAAGCCATCATTTAGTTTATAGTATTTCGTCCTAAATTACTGTTTAAAAAATACTTAGACAGACAAACGTTAGTAGTAGCAGTAGTAAGGGCGATGTTTCCGCAACTCTACGACTGGCGCGTATTTTGCGTAAGGGCAGGTTTTAGATCACTCCAGCAAACCCAGCTCTCCAAAGAAACCAAGGAGCCCTACAGACAAACGTTGCAAAAATCAAAAGCTTTTTGACTTTTCTTCATTGGAGTTAACAAATTGTACCAAAATCGATGCAAGAAGTTACATAAAGATTTTACATAAACAAAACAAAATAAACAAGCCTTACTAATACACAAAATAAATGAAAGAAATATTCTCTTTATCTCTAAAACAACTCAATTGATGCAGCAAATTACCAGAGAACTTGGGAACCTTAATCTAAGAACTGGCGAAGTTCCAGACCCCATTCCTGGACAGCGACATCTAGCGGCGCCGCCACTCCTTGATAACAAATATGTTTGTATGTAATGTTCATGTGACGTTGAATATCTATTGAAAATCGTTTGACAAATCTCCTTTGAGTTCTGCTACATAGCCGAAACATTTTCATTCAATATAGTTATCGATTTACCTAAGAGTTATCTAAACAAAAATAGCACAAATTGAATGGTAATAAAGTACAAATGTATTCGAGTTGAAACGATTTATACAAACACATTTAAAATGAACAAATCAAGGCAGCATTTTAGCGTCAATTACGTATTGTAGAGGCATTTAAACAATTTCCTTGGCAGTTTATAGCCATCGGAACGGCGCTAAGAGCGCGCTCGCGCTATTACCTCGCCATTACTCTGACTCGCGGCTGCTTTGTATAATGACGATACTTATCCTCGCATGTATATATATAACACCACTTTATACCCATTTATATATTGAACGTTTATACTTTACTTAAGTCATTATGAGTCGTAAAGTAAATTAGAACGTTGTCATTTAACTTATTAGCTTTAATATTGATTTATTCATTGAATGTTTGCGCAACAAAATATAATCACAAAACAAATACTAAAACACTAAATGGTAACTCCATGTATGTGTAATCGTATGTGTTAATTTGTTTTTATTTATGCGCAATGCTTTAGTTGACGCTAATTAAATGAATTGAACCAAAGAAATAACAAAGAAAATTGTAAAACAAATAGCTGCAAGTTAACAAAATCCCGCTTATTCCGAAAAAATGAATAAAGTACTGCGATAAACGAGGACCGATAAGTCGTTGAATGTACGATACTAGAGGACACTCGGAACTAAAGAAGATAGACCAGGGGTCTCGTTGGATGAAATTTGCATCATAATAACTACCAGGAACAAGGATGTTCTGTTTTTTTATATAAATTTTATGAATGTTCAACAGTAATAACGTTGATTCTCGTTTCGGAATAAAGCGGAATAGGTACATTTATAAAGCTAAAACGATCAGAAATACAGACGTTTACTAAACGAGCCTAATTTAGTAAAGCCTTGTTAATTTTCTTTCGTTTCACAGCCGCGTAAAAGTTATTTCTTGCTTAACTTAATTTGCGAGGAAACGTCGAACGTATCGAAGTTTTTCATTTAACTTTAGGCTGAAGATGTTACCTTATACAACAAATTTTACATGTGAATAACCAACAAGTAAACTTGTGTTCACTTAATTAAGTAAAACGATAACATTCCAGTAACTTGATTAAATTAGTCTTGTTTGTGTAAATGCTACTTAATGTTATTTCTAGTAGGTTAAGCCGGCTACAAACATTCAGCTTCAACTGCACAGTTTTAACTGTACACGTCTTAAATTTGCCTACACACGTCAGTTTTAACTGCGCAGTCGAACTGTACAGTTAAAACTGAGCGTATGTAGCCGTTTTTAAAGTAATTCTAAATATCCATAAACCTATAATTGTAAGAACTTACTGTACTCTATTATTATGATTAAAAAAAATATTATGTTGCATACAATATCCAGGCAGTGGGTGAAGTTTTGTCTGAGCTACGTATCGCCCAACACAAGTTAGTCTATAAATTAGAAGCCCCACGCCGCGGACAAAAGTTTCTACAGTTATGGCGTCAATATGAAGATATAGTGAACATAGTAAGTCGTTTAACATATTACTATCTTAGTAGTTAGCTGTGCATGCTTTAGTTACCTTAAGATTATGTAGAATTTTTATATTTATTCTTGATAAAACTTAAAAAACCGTTTGCGAAACTATCACGAAATTTATGTAAAAATAATCTACTTGTTGATTCAAATTAATCAATAAACTCGGCAAGACACAATGTGCAGTGACACAATCCCATTCTCTACGACGGTATACGACACAGTGTTTTGACAAGCGATCTACACGACACAGTTATTCTTGTGACAATGCTAGAGCCAGTGATTTGCGTAGAGCTAAGTAACTAAGTGCTACGCGACCCAGTGCTCCCCGCTACAGAACAATGCTACGCGAGTAACGACACAGTGCTACGATGTAGAGACGCTACGAGGTCGGCGACGCGACGGCCGGTAATCAGCTCCCGCACAAACAATGCCCGTCGACGCCGGATTAAAAACTTTCACTGCACAATAGATTGCTTCCAAGCGGTTTCTCTTGATATTTTAATGTTTTCTTACGCGGCTATCTAAAGTGTTATAGTACAGAATAATAATCTACATTACATAGAGAGAAAATGTTTGTATTTTTGTAACGTATTACTTATGAATTAAAAATTGTCCTAAAATCAGTTGTAATATTTCAGTTTTAGAATTTTAACAACTTGTCAAAATCAGATTTACGAGAACTGAAAGTTATAAAATTCAACAAATATTTATGTTGCATTTTTGACAGTGTAATGTGTTATGGATTATTTCACGCGTGACAAATTGTTCGTTATAAAATTCACATGAAAGTTATGCAGCTTTAATATAAACCAACGGATTTATGATTATATTGTCACAAACAAAACTTTCATAATTAATTTATAACATTTAACAAGTTATTATAAACAGCTTCAATTTTTTAATCTAATCAATACTTATATTAAAATAGATAAATTCTAAAACCTTTCTTTTATAAACAAGCAAAATAATCAGACCTCGACAGATTTTAATTTCCCTTCATAGTATAAGTATGCGGATGTTGTATCCCCCCTGCCTTGCCCAGGAGAGTCACAGGAGAGTAACACAGAACGGACCCTACAACTGACGTTATCATAAACCAACCACACTTTTAATTAAAAATAATACGTCTCCTACTCTCTGCAGAGTATGAGTTGATACTGTGGGCACTAGGTCTAGAATAAAGAATAAAATGATCTAATATAATGATCTCAAATAAAGGATTATGCGTTTCTGTAATAAAAAGTTTTATTTCACAATCTAACAAAATATAAACATAAAATGTACAACAATAAAAACTTAAAATACCTGTAATAAAAAGAAACAACATAAAACGCATTTACATTATATAAATAAGTATTTAAATAAACTTAAANGTATTTAAATCAACTTAAAATCTCTTCCAATATGTTACATGTCAAAAACCCAAAGAATAAGAAAAAGACATAGAGTAGTAATTCACTGAAATAAAAATTAAACAAAAAGGTTCTTTTTCTTTATAACCAACAGATATGATATTGTTTGTCCTTTAATCTAATTTTACTTATAAAGACTAATGCCCGGTTTCACTAACCAACCCCTAAAGTAGTTTTAGATAGGTGACTTTTTGCTTAAGGGTCTCCCTAAATCTGATGGATCACTTGCGGTCAAAGTGACAATTAACTGTTGGTGAAAAAGAAAGTAGTGTTAAGTGACATTTAAAATGCGTTAAGCGTTACCTAAAATTTAGGGATTGTTGTTGAAAACGGCCATAAGTGCTTTATATATCATAAGCTAATATTATAAAGGAGAAAGATATGAATTTTTGTATTGAAATAACTCAAAAACTACTAGGCCGATTTCAAAAATTATTTCACTGTTAGAAAGCTTGATTATTCCCGAGTAATATAGGCTATATTTTTCATTTTCGTGCAGAAGAAGTCGCGAGCAACAGCTAGTTTACTTTTAAAAGTTTCACCTTACTAATAATGTATCTATTTTTGTTATTTACCATCGTAATTTCCTAGCTAAAGTGAACTAAATACATAATTCATACGTCAGTTATGTGTGGAATGTTTCGCGCCATTTTCGGCGGCCATATTGTATGTGCCTGTCAGTTTGTGTCGGAAGCAATTCGACTTTCACTTTTCAACGGCTGCCTTATGATTGAATGTTTCGCAAGATCACCTTATACGTTACAATAAACACTAATTAAAGGAAACATACTAAGTATGTGTATGTTTTTATATTATAAAGTGGCAAACGAGCAAGCGGCCACCTGGATTCGCTGAAATAGCGAAGCGACCGCTGGCCATAGACATTTGCAATTGCAGATGCGTTGCCTGCCTTTA
Source organism: Papilio dardanus tibullus (assembly GCA_013186455.1). NCBI lineage: Eukaryota > Metazoa > Arthropoda > Insecta > Lepidoptera > Papilionidae > Papilio > Papilio dardanus. Next base: position 84,351 of record QDHC01006128.1, read on the forward strand.
ATCTAGGGAGGAGATACAGCAAGACGATAATTCCTCTTCCTATGTGTCACTTTTGATTGTTCTGTGTTTATTTGGTTGTTCTAATCTTACTTTTTACTTATATTATAAATGCAATAGTTTCGATGACGGCTGAACGTACCTCGATGAATACACAGATGTAGGTCATAGTCTAAAAGAAACATAGGCTACTTACTTAGTTTTTGATTCCGCGCTGATAGAGTTGCGGGCCACGACAGCATATCTATACTAATATTTTATTTGTATTGATATAACTCAAGAACTACAGAGCCGACTTGAAAAATTCTTTCACCATTGGAAAGCTACATTATCCCCGAGAAACATAGGCTATATTATTCAATTCCACGCGGGCGAAGTCGCGCACAACAGCTAGTTTTGAATGAATTAAAAATTGAGTGTGTTTTAAAACATTGTCGATGTACACAACTAATTATATAACTGTCATTTACATATCTATAATTAAAACTGGTGGTCTTTTTGTCAATTATAATCCAGTGCAAGTTTTGCTACGTAACATAAGTTGTTTAACCTTTTAGATTGCGTTCGCAACAGCGCTTTTTCAACGCGCGGTTAAAAAAGCGTTGAAATAGGACAAATGGTGTTCAAACCGTAGACAGAAAAAACATAGACCGCTGGATATATTTGTCTCATTCACACAAGAAAAAGAAGTTATTTCCATGTCTTGTAAAAGAACGAGATAGAATGCACTATCTTCTGTTTCACCCCGCGTGCCGGTTTTTATAAGGCAGAGCTTTACTATGCTAAAAATGTCATTTGTTGTCAGCGTTTTATTAACATTTTTTAACATAAAAGTTAACAATTCTTATTGTAAA
>QDHC01006130.1:0-14674 GCA_013186455.1 Papilio dardanus tibullus
ACTCGACTAAAATACTTTCCTGGTGCGAACAAGGCTTTAGAGACAAAAGTGTTTAGCTAAAAATATTAGCTCTTGACTTGTCTGCAGGTCTCGAGTTCGAATCCCGAGATACCAATGTGTTTCATATGTACATATTTATCCGACGCTCTTACGATGATAAACATCGTGATGTCTGCACATTTGTGAAGATATTCAAAGATATGTGTGAAGTCACGTAAAATACGCGCTAGTCGTGGAGTGAAGGAAAATAAAGCCCATCATGGCTGGAATAAACATGTTAGTAATGTTGACTTTCCAATAATAGATGGCGCTGTACGTATTGTAGAACACGCGTCCTTTGGACTCGCAAACGTATTGAAGTTGTTCAAAACTAATTTTTCTCTTTACCACAGTATATGTGGATGAAATAAAAAAGTAACAATTATTTTTCTTTAAATCATTCTCATGATATTGTTGAATGGTTTTTTATTGGACTAGCTGTTGTGCCCGACTTCGTTTGCGTGGAGTTATAAAATATAGCCTTTGTTACTCGTGGGTAAAGGTAAGTGCAGGAAAATGGAGCCCATCATGGTTCGAACTACTACAAAATTGTATTTTGATTAATAAAAGATTTAAAATAATAATATTTAATTTTATTTCATACATTTATAACATAATTGATTATAGATTAAATATTTTCTTCAATAAGCCTACTTAAACACCCGGATTTTCTCGTAATAGAGTACCATTTACATTTGGAATTGTAGTATTTCGAATATTAGTTAAATTGGTTGTAATTGTATATAATTTAGTTGATGTTATATTGTTTATAGGTTCCGATTTCATTTCTATTGAAGATTGATTATATATATAATGATTTGTCTGTCCGTACGTCATATTATACGTTGCAGATGTAATTTTCGATTCCTTTGCATATTCCTTTTTCGTTATATTATTATTTTCAATAATTTTAGGTATATTTTCTGGTGTAAATTGGTCTGATACTCTGAAATATCTGTCATTTACGACGCCATCTTTTTTTAATGTCATTTTGACTTTTAATTGTTCTTTTACTCTATGTAGCTCGTCTTCGAGTTTTTTAATCTTTGACAAATAATTTGTTGATATCTCTTTCGGACACGTTTGATTCGTTGTTATGTTGTCTTTATCTAATTCGGTACGTCGGAGCATATGTGGTAGATTATATATGAATGGACTATTATGTATTCTGTATGGTTTATGGAGGGGATATTGTACTTTCGGTCTTGATATTGTATGCCAAACTAATGTCGCTCTTTTCCTGTATTAAAAATAATATAGTAATTAAAAAACTATAACAAATGAGATAGTTTAATTTTTTATATTATAAAGTGGCATACGAGCAAGCGGCCACCTGGATTCGCTGAAATAGCGACTGCCCATAGACATCTGCAATTACAGATGCGTTGCCTACCCTTCATCTACGGAGGAGACGCACAGCAAGAGGATAATGTTTCTTCCAATGCGTCCCCTCCCTGCTAAATCCACTACCCCTTCCTATCAATTCCTTATAAGTAAAGGATTGGAAGGGAAAGTGGAGTAATATTAGGCTTCCGGCACCACACTCGTCGGACGAAACACGGAATAGCTTCCATTTGACGCCTGTCTTCTGTGTGGTCGTGGTATTTCACCGGACGAGCCGGACAATTCGTGCAATGATGTTAAAATGCGCTCGACCACTGTTAAACGTGTCCGAAAAGCAACATTTTAGTAGAGTAGATTAGTAAATCTAGAGGTCTCTTGTGTCGGAGGCCAAGACCCACCTTGGTTCGCTGCGCCGGCGGAGTAACATTAGTAAATCTTTTGGTCGGATACTTATTACTTGCTACTCGATTAAAATACTATCCTAAAGCCTTTGCAATAGGATAGTATTATAGTCGAGTAGTAAGTAGCAAGTATCCGAACAAAGGATTTACTAATCTATTCTACTAAAATGTTGCTGTTATGACAGGTTTAGTTACTAAACTACTACCCTAGTGCGTAGGTTTAGGCTTAAACAAGTCCGAACAGTAGTAAATCTTTTGTTCGGATGAATGCTACTTGCTACGACTAAAATACTATTATATACTAATGCGAAGGCTTCAGATTGTACTTCGTATGAGTAAAGGATCTAATAATATAATAAAACTAGCTGTTGTGCGCGACTTCGTCCGCGTGGAATTAAATAATATAGCCTATGTTACTCGGGGATAATGTTGCTTTCTAATGGTGAAAGAATTTTTGAAATCGGCCCAGTAGTTCTTGAGTTATTTCAATACAAACAAAAATACAAAGTTTCTCTCTTTATAATATTAGTATAGATAAAATACATACATATGAGTTTGTTTAGTTTTCGTATCGTAATCCAAACTATTTGAGCTATTGACGTCTTCATTAGTAAGAATAGGCGTGAACTCTTTGATATGATAATGATTATCGTCGATATCTTCTTTAATTATACTTCTAGCAGTAGTTTTATCTATTTTTCTATCATATGTTATTAATTCAGGATATAAAGTAACGAATGTATATCTCTCTCGTACAGTTTCGTGTTTTCTCTTTTTATTTTTCTTCGTCGTAATCTTGTCATGTTTTTTTGTTTTCTCATCGATTTCTGGATTTTTTGTTAATGTCTTTATCCATGTTTTTAAATCGTTTTTAGTTTCATCATTCAAATTTATATATTGATCGTAGATTATAGTTTTAACAGCATTTTTTATAATATTATTCAAAATCAAAATGTCATCTGATGTACGGGTTTTTTTACCATAATTTTTAAAATTATCCAAATTCTTTTTTAATACTGTTGAAGATTTTTTCTTATATATTATATTTAAAAAATTCAAAAAATCAACATCAATATCTTTCTTTTTTATTGCTTTTAAATTTCTCTTTAATTGACTTCGTAAAAACTTCGTTGGTGCTCTGTTGATTTTTTTTAACATATCCGATAGTAGATGTTTCAACCGTTCATTGTATAATTCATTTAATGTGTCATCTTTTGTTTTAAAATTAATAACAACATTATCTAAGACACGAAAAACTTGTTTGAAATCTTCATCCTTGTACGTATTAATAGTAGATATTAGTTCGTGTAAGAAATCTGTGAATTCCGTAGGTTGTTTCCCGTTCCGTTTTGATAATTTCGTATCGACAGCAGTTTCTATTTTATTCAAAAAATTACGTACTTGTTGTATAATTGATACATCTTTCTCATTATTAAATTCAAACGTTGTCTCCAAAGCTAGATTTACACTCCGAGGTTTCGTTGCTAGAGTAAATACTGGAATTATAAAAATGGGACGAATATAGATGAATTGGGACCTTCTTTTGAAGTCGGTTAAAAACATATAGATGGATTGGGACCTTCTTTTGAAGTCTGTTAAAAACATATAGATGAATTGAGAACCTTCTTTTGAAGTCGATTAAAAACATATAGATGAATTGAGAAACCCATTTTTTTAAGTCGGTTAAAAACACAGATGAATTGAGAACCTTTTTTTGAAGTCAGTTAAAAACATACAGATGAATTGAGAACCTTTTTTTGAAGTCAGTTAAAAACATACAGATGAATTGAGAACCTTTTGAAGTCGGTTAAAAACATATAGATGAATTGAGAACCATCTTTTGAAGTCGGTTTAAAACTTGTAGATGAATTGAGAACCTTCTTTTGAAGTCGGTTAAAAACATATAGATGAATTGAGAACCTTCTTTTGAAGTCAGTTAAAAACATACAGATGAATTGAGAACCTTCTTTTGAAGTCGGTTAAAAACATATAAATGAATTGAGAACCTTTTGAAGTCGGTTAAAAACATATAGATGAATTGAGAACCATCTTTTGAAGTCGGTTTAAAACTTGTAGATGAATTGAGAACCTTCTTTTGAAGTCGGTTAAAAACATATAGATGAATTGAGAACCTTCTTTTGAAGTCGGTTAAAAACATATAGATGAATTGGGAACCTAATTTTGAAGTCAGTATAAAAATACAGACGGATTGAAAACCTCCTTTTTGAAGTCGGTTAATAATATAAAATAATTTATTTATACTGTTATACTGAATACTAAAACTAAAATCACCGCTTATAATCTGACAGAAGACATCATATGTATGGAATTTCGATTCAGCGTCTTATTTAAGACGCTGTTAATTTTTAAATGGAGTTTCATATATAGTAGTTAAGGGAGATTTTATTATATTGTATTCTATACTTAGGATATATTTTAATAAACTATGTTAGGACCTTCTGTAGACAGACTTTTGGAGGCCTCATTTTAATCCACTTTCACTTCCTATCCTTTTCTGATAAAGAAATGATGGGAAGGGGATGTGGATTTTCCGGGGGAGTTGACGTATAGGAAAAGGAATTATCCTTTTACTGTAGGTCCCTCCTTCGTAGATTAAGGGTAGGCAACGCATCTGCAATTGTAGATGTCTATGGGCAGCGGTCGCATCGCTATATCAGCGAATCCAGGTGGCCGCTTGCTCGTTTGCCACTTTATAATATAAAAAAAGACAAGAAAGGTTTATTTATGGTTTTTTTGTATAAGAGAAGGAGGCAAACGGCTGACCGAGGTGATCAACTCCTATGGGCATTTGCAACACTCGAGGAACCGCAAATGCGTTGCCGGCCTTTAAGAAATAGATAGGCTCGCTTCTTGAAGGACTCTAAAGCTATGTTCGCATCAGGATAGCATTTTAGTCGAGTACGAAATAGCAATTACTAATCTAATCTACAAAAATGTTGCTGTACGGACACTACTAAATTACTTGCTAATCGACTAACTATTCTGGTGCGTACAAGGCTTAAGTCGTAGCGGTTTGGAAATATCCCAAAAAATGTTTTTCATAAAATTTTTAGTATTCATCAACCTGTCTTATTCTCTCTACATATTGTTCTAAAAGTTTTTGTTTTTTTAATAGACTTTATAAAATATTTTAAAAGTAATACCATAACACTGCAACAATACAAAACACTGGCCACTTCTCATTTTTATTTACGACTATAAAAATATAATATTATTTGTAGTCATAAATATATCGAAATAAAATAAAAAAATAAATAAGATTTTTTCAAAGTATGGCATACTTTTTGGTACTTTATCGTTTTTTTATAGTTAAATGGGGGCAGACAACCAAATTAATTGGTCCGACGCACGGACATCTGCAACGCCAGAGGAACCACATATGTGCCGACCTTTAAGGAGTCGTAAATTAACACATTTTTAACGCTTACTTTGCAAACGCTGAAGTATTTAGTATCAGCATTATACTTTGCACCCGTGCGAAGCCGGGGCGGGTCGCTAGTATAATTATAAAAAAAACTAATTTAGCGATAAAAAATATTACTTTATTTTCTTAAATAATTAAAGCCGTTAACAATACAAATAATACTAGTGTAATATATTTTTAATTAGATACCTGAATTCGCCGAAATAGCGAAGCGTAATAAAGACATCTGTAATTGGATATGCTTTGTCTTTGGTCTGTCATTTTTTTAAGCTGCTTTAATTACCAATAAGCAATTATCAAAAAATTTAAGAAATCCGTTTAAACGAAAATTACTCGTATATAGCCTCAAAAAAAAACTATTTTCTATTAAATTATCCGTTTTATTGCTAAACGAGAATCAGCGTTATTACTGTTGTACTTTCAACGTTTGGTACATTCATAAAATATATTCCAAAATACAGAACATCCTTGTTCCTGGTACTTTTGATACATTTGGTCCAATGAGACCTGCTCTATTTAGTTCCGAGTGTTCTCCAGTATCGTATAATCGACTTATTGCTCCTAATTTATCGCAGTACTTTATAACTTTGTTCTGAATATGGGGATGTAAAATATTTTTCCAAGCTTAATTTTAATTACTATTCTCATATTTAACGCGTATATTAATAACAAAAAGATAATTTGTTATAAAATGTACTTAACTTGGTCCTTCGAGTCGGATTTTATTAGCAGTAACAATATTCTTTATTCTTAGATCTATAAGCTGCATCTTCTTTAGCGAGCTGCACTCTCATTTCTTCTAAATTCTTCATTACTTCTCTATCTTCAACACAATCGTCGACAATCTTTTGAAATAATTCCTCTGGAAAAAAAAATAGTTAAAAATATATGTTACTCGGGAATAATGTAGCTTTCTAATATTAGTATAGAAATGGTAATTAGACGTTGACAAAAATATAATTATCAGCAGAGTATTGTGCCTTATAAAAACCAGTACGCGTAAATCAGAAGACTTTACAAGACATAGAATTATGTCCTTCTTTTTCTTGTGTGAATGAGACAAATATATCCAGCGGTCTTTACCTTCTCAGTCTATGATAAAATGTGAATTTTACCACCTCACTGCACTGAGCCAGGCTTGCCCCTTGTAGTGTATTGGCTATGGTCAGGTTGTCTATGGGTGTGTCGAGCATCACGCCATGTTGACAGTCGTGACAGACGTCACGCTGGCGAGAGGCGGTTACGATTATAGACTTCCTAAGGCTGGGCTTTGTTGCGTCCCCAGTTTTTCTTGCCAAAATTCGAGTTCGAAATCATTCCCTATGTGAGTGTGGTTTAGACGAGGGTTCCTTAGAACATATTTTTTTCCACTGCCCAAAACTCAAAGTACATTTATATGACATTCTCCCTACCCAAATCCCCAGGCCCATTAACATTCCTTTCTTGCTAACTCTGGCTCACTCCCCCTTGGTGAAAGTTTTATTTAAATTTTTAGCTTCTAATAACATTAAAATATAATTCCCATATTTATATATATATCCTATACAGTAAGTTATCTATAAATCTACTAACAACTGTATTGTCCTTTTTCAGTGTCTCAATTGATATCAACTACCGGTCATTTGTCAAAGTATACTAGACTCCACCTACCTAGAGAGTCATCTGATATTTTTCATTCTATTTTTTAATTATTTAATACTTAACAATTCTCTTCAACCTTGATGTTGGCAAAATCATCGACCAACGATGGAGTCCACTAACAATTAAAAGAAGTAGAAGAAGAAGAAGAAGAAGATTATAGACTTGGTGTAGTGATTGAGCCATAATACCCCTAGGACTGGAACGTTACCTCCAAAAGTATGTGCCTTTCAACTCACCAACATTCTCGCCTGTCTTACTAGATGTGATGAAATGTCCGGACAAGCCCTGAGAATATGTACATACAATATCTTCCGGTACCTCTCGTATGGTACCAGAATCGAGTAGATCTTTTTTTGTCGCACACAAATACACTTTGCAATCCTAAAAAAAAAAAATTTGTCAAGAATTCACTACTTACGGCCGGTTTCAATATGCAAACATAATCCGATTTTATTAACCAGCAGTTGATTGATGAGTAAGACATCTTTGTTTAAAGTATATAAAAGAAAAGGAAAATGATATGACAGTTGTCAACAGAAATTAATGTTTTTCTAACCCTGCGGCTTCATTAGATCGATGAGCGGAAATGACGGAAGAATTTGCTTCAACGTATGCCCGTTCTCTGCGCGAGATCGGTCTAATGAAGCCGTGGGGTAATTTTAAATCAAACGTCAATCTAATTTTGAAATGATCCGGCGTTTTGCGATTGTTGTTATTGGAACACCGATTGTCACTACTCTGGAGATGGAATAAAATCTTGGATTGCCACAATGTCAAATCGATCGTTCGATATTGAAACTGGCTGTAAGTTAAATAAGTCACGCAAAAAACGGCCTTACGCCCAAGTAAAATCTCCGTTTTTTCGCTCTCGGTCTAATGGAGCCCTAGGCTTAGGAATTATTTCAGGAAATTTCAAAAGAAGTTGTCAAATGAGAGCCTTTGCAAAGGGCTGCTCTCGTGTCAGTCTGTTTCTATTCGTCGACGAACAGACGTTATTCTTGTGTTGTCTTGATGTAGATTTGATTCTTAATTTAACGTTATTTTAGTACGAACATAAGTTTATATAAACTGAATTTACAAGTTTAGTAAGAAGTTAGATTTAACTTAAAATTTCTCTATTTAAAAATAATAAATTTTGTTACCTCTTCCACCATCCTTAATTCTTGAAGCCAATGCCTTAACCGAGTCCAGGAGGCGTAAGAAGATGGATCATAGCATATTATAGCTGCATGAGCACCACGGTAATACATTTTAGTCATCGCTTCATATCTGGAGAGAAAATTGAATGCATGGTAACATCGGAGGTTTCTAGATAGCCTCTTCCTATTCGTCCCCTCCCCTGACAGTCCACTTCCCCTTCCCATCATTTCCTTATAAGAAAAGGATAGGAAGGAAAGTGGACTAAAATAAAATAGAAGGGGAAAATATCTCTCTGTACATAATCTGCCTCTTTTAAGGTAGGCAATGTCTGCATCCTTTAAATCAATGATATTTTTTAGTGTAAACTTCAATTTAGGATCACTAAAGGCTACATTCAGTTTCTTAACTCCACATTTCAGTCTTGCCTACACATCTAAGTTTTAAATGTGCAGTCGAACTGTACAGGTTAAAAAGAGTGTCTATGGGCTTAAGCGTCTGGGAATAATAATTTTTCATTGGTAGAGCCCGCTTTAACATCTTCGCACGAATTGTCCGTCTCGCGCAGTGAAATACCACACACACACAGAAGACAGGCGTCAAATGGAAGCTATTCCGTGTTTCGCCTGACGAGTGTGGTGCCGGAAAACTAATTTTAATCTATTTTCCCTTCCTATCCTTTTCTTCTAAGGAAATGATGGGAAGGGGATGTGGATTGGCGGGGGAGGGGACGCATAGATAGAGGTATTATTCTCTTGCTGTGCGTCTCCTCCGTAGATTAAGGGTAGACAACGCATCTGCAATTGCAGATGTCTATGGGTAGCTGTCGCTTCGCTTTTTCAGCGAATCAAGGTGACCGCTTGCTTGTTTGCCACTTTGTAATATAAAAAAAGGGTTAGTAGTAGGAGCTATTCTTTATTCTTTTATTTACCTTTCACTGCCAGCGGTATCCCAAATACCGACATTGAAATTTTTACCATTCGAGTGAATAGTTTTGGCACAAAATGCCGCGCCTATCGTCTGAAAAATACAAATATATATTCACATATAAGGAGATAAAAAAGTTGTTTTACTGATCTACGGCTTTATTAGAGAGTTCGCGATGTAAACGTACTTACGTCGAAGGAAGCTTTTTTTATCGTCAACTCTGTCTAATGAAGATTAGGGTAAGAAGTATTAGAATTATAATTCTTAATCAGATTTGTATATGGAGGTTTTATTGATTAAATTAGGCTTATAATAAAGTATTTTTGTGTCGTAATTTTTTAACATTGCGCGGTTTATTCGTTTAATATATCTATATTTTTTGTTAAAAAAATACGATTTAATTATAATAGTAAAGTGATTAAGAATTATAAATATTAAGTCTTTTTTGTAACAAAAGATAAAACGTAATAAAAATTAACAAAGAGCTTTTATTTCTTACTTACGTTTTGGTATGGTGTATTAGCATTGAATCTGCAATTAACGAAGCGTATCACTAAACTAGTCTTTCCAACATGTTCACTGCCCAATAAAACTATTTTAAAATCGCATCTACTCATTTTTTAAGATATTTTTATTGTTTACGCAAAATTCATAACTAATAGGTTATTTTTTTTAAATAGCAGTTTTACGGTAACTAGTAAGCTTAAAAAAATCACTTTTTATACACTTATAGACTCAAAGAATTAAAACTTGTTATGGAATTATTTTTAATTATAGTAAATAAACAATTTTAATAAACAAAACAAAACCCTTCAATTTAGGGATGTGCGATTCTAAATAATACTCTATGATCTATGAATCTTGAACTATTATAATCGATATTCATAAGTCGATTCCAAAAATATGTTTTGTATTTTTGATTAAAATGAAATGAAAAATGTTTATTGCCCGAAACAAATTGTTTCGTCTTTTAATATTAGAAATAATGAGGAAAAAATTAAGAATGCTATTTTAACGAATTTAACTGCAACCCTTTGCGTGGATACTACATTATAACCATTGTATTGAGTAATTCTAGGGAACTTTTCTACATAGTTGCAATGCCATCAACATTTTTATTGTACAAACACCCGTAAATACGATATATTGAATTCAAATAAACATTACTCCAACAATATAAAAATCGATTTTTTATTTTACATTCAACCCTATCGAAACAAAGGAGGTTTTCGTAACTATCATAGACAAGAAAATATTGATTTGTGACATATGACCGCATAGATTTAAAAAGGCAAATGAGACATGACATATGTCATACTGACAGCGACTAAGACACATTTATACGAAATTTCAAGGACGTTGCATACTATAAGTACTATACTTAGTATGCAAATTACTTGCGAAATTTACGTAACGTGACAAAGATAGTAGTTTAAACCTTTGGTCCCTTTCTCCGTATGCGATTTTGTTTGCTTGGGTCTTATTTGAAGACGTGTTGTATCACATAGTATAGTGGAGCTCCAAGCGTGTTTTCGGTGAACTATTTTTTCTTTGGTACCAGACAAAGGCTTAAGACATGTGTTAGCCTTCATTTTGCCCTTGAACCTAGTAACTCCATGGAGCGTCGTCCGAAGCGACCTAAGAGCTTGACGGACTCCCAATCCGGTAATAATACTGAAGTAACGGCCCGAGCCAGGTTCCCGACGAAGCCCTCGAGCTTAGTTACTCTTAAACGAGGTTTAGGCTAAGCGCCATCTGCGCCCTGCCACCTCAAGCCCGGTGAATCTGTAAATGCCTCCTCTAGGGAAACAGTGACCTTCAGTCCTAAAAAAAAGTCCGGAGGAAGTCCGTGAAGAGACATAAGTAGCAAAAAGAAGTCTCCCAATACATGATATTATTGGTTTAAACTGTAATGTAATGCACACACAACATTCGTATGACGTAGTCTAAGGCATTTGTTGTCCCGCAACCGTATACGCTATTGCCATTTCTATACTTTTCTCTTTCTACGCATGACCGCGAATGACGCGCCATGAATAAAGATGTAGTTTCGAAATTGACCGATAGATGGCATTTTAATAAAAACGTTATAGGAAAATGCAGGTTCGCGGAATATCAAGTTCGCGGCCTTGCCGACTTGGTTTTTTTAACTTGCTTTACAGGGTCATTTAACTAATACTTAACTTAAGATTAATTAGTTGTTAGAGCCTTTATTTCATCCAAATACGTCTGGAATAACATTACACTGTAATCCTACGACTTCATTAGACCGATGTCACGCAAAAAACGGCCTTCAACAGAAGCTAATTTTTATCGCGAACTCGGTCTAATGAAGCACTGGGGTAAAACAACTACATAATCCGTCGAAAGTTTGACCTCTTGACACACTTCGGATTTACCTTGGCCCTTTGCTACATAAACTAATAACAATTATGTTTGTTTTATATCATTCTTATACCTACGATTTATGCTCTTTATTAGGTCATGATATCACGATTTTTTTGAATGCAGTATAAAAAATTACCATACTTAGGCTTTTTTTACAAGTTCCAGTCATCATGAGATAATTAAAATTACATTTTTTTTTATCGTTATTTTAACGTATAGTTTTATCTCTCTCTAGTGCTTTCCCCACCCTAGATGAAGTATTGATTGTCGATTCACTTCTAGCGTTGCACACGATCGATAACTTTTGTGATAACCACTTGATAACTGGGGCGCTGTAATGAGAATAGCAGACTTAAATAATACGAGTACAATATTGACAAAGCTTAGATTTTTTTGGCGCCAATTTTGACAATTAGTTTTTTTTTTCAAAATCATATGAACTAACAAAAAAGTCTTTCACGTAAGTCCATAGTTAAAAAAAAAAATTGTAATCGGTATAAAATAGATTAAATTAATGATTAAGGAAAGTTAAAATTTATTTTTATAAATGAGTTCATTGTAAACAAGTTGGTATAATTGCGTCACAACCACAACAAAACAGGTTGTTAAAAGTTTTGAGGACGGATCACGTACATTTATAAATCTGTAACACTTAAGAAAATGTTGAACTGTTAATTATTCGCCCTTATTAGATGTGATATTTTTAAGTTAAATTAAGTAAATATATTTTTTGTTTTATGAAATTAAATTGTTTTATTGTAAGATATGTGAAGAGGTAAAAATATTGTTGTATAATATTATGCGCACTTCTGAAGTATAAAACGAAGAGAAACTATACAAAAAGAAATAACCTCGCTTGAGCGATAACGCGTCTCTTGATAAGCAACTTGTAATAATACAATGCCAACTCAACAACCGACCTAGCTATAACTATTGCTTTTTCACACTGTTTTAAGTCCTTCTGAACATCCGCTCGTCCCACACCCAATAAATGTTGCTATATTATCAAAAAAACTGCATGTCCATTTCTTGTATTCTTTAAACAATAATCATAACACATACGTGATAAATTATGTTTATATTCATAGGAGTAAAATTAATACGGATTTTACAATATTAGAAGTTTTTGCAATTTTAATTACTAACCTAACCGTTACGAATAAAAGTGTCAGAAATTCAAATGTAGGGCAATCAATTTTCTGTTAGATAAAACTAGACCTTATTCCGAGGGAATAAAATTCATAATTTAATATTTTTCTTGGATTTATAAGACTATTTGGCATTGGTAGTTGTCATTTGTGTGTGTTTTGAAAGTGGTCGGTTTACCTTTGGTGTTGCTAGAAAGAAAATATATTCGTCTTTTTCACTCCTTTCGTAGGCAGTAGCATCACCTTCTTGCTGTAGAAATGGACGTTGAGATAGTTTTGTGGCTTCGCGTTTTTTGTTTATATCTCCGATAATCGACGTCTAAAACTTTTGTAATCACTTTTAAAAGCCATCCCGTTGCACAATAATTTAGTGCGTGCATTTAATATATAGTTAAATCGTGTGTTTATTGTATTTGCGTTTGTCTTAACATAGCACCATTTCGTTGGGCATTGATTTATGTGTTGAGGATCTATAAAATATTTTAAAATCACATATTTACAATTATATACGTTGTTATAATTAAGTTTAAATGAACTTATATTTGTAGCTTAATCTGTTATTGTGTAAGTTTAACTTTGTTGGGGGTGTATATGAATAGAGATTTTATTTTCCGTCGACTTTAAGATGGTTTCATGGTAAGTACTTACAGATACACTTTACTACTGTACATTTCTTGATAACACGTAGTAATTATAAAACAATTTTACGGACCGTTTGTCCACGTTATTGATAGTTAAACTTATCAACAAAAAAAAACTAAATTTTTTTGTTTGTTTTGTATCAATATTTTGGCACTAAAATTGTATATTTCGTAACATTTGAGGTTATTTTTAATATTAAACAATAATTAATCTTTATAATACATATTTGTAATCTTATTTTAAACATTTTTTCCTCACGTACGTGACTAAACGGGTCATTGAACTTTAATAGAAACCATATAATGCCAATTTTCAATTAGTTTTACTTAAAAAAAGAATTCTCTGATATTAATAAGGCTTTCGTCTATATTATGCACTGATTATATATATAAAAACATGTCATACAGTATCATGACAGACAGATAAAGACTATTGTTTCAATTATATTACTGTATTAAAAATAAATGTGTCAGCAATACACCAATGATATATACTAGCTAATGACTGCGACATCGCGCGGATTAAAAACTTAAGAAACCTATGTGTCCTTCCAAACTATGTTTATGTGACAAATGCCATCCAACAATTGTCTATATCCTAACTTTCAAAGTTATATTAATACTATCTGTTGTGCGTGACTTCGTCCGCGTGGAATTAAATAATATATCCTATGTTACTCGGGGATAATGTAGCTTTCTGTAAGTGAAAGAATTTTTGAAATCGGCCCAGTAGTTCTTGAGTTATTCCAATATATACAAAAATACAAAGTTTCTCTCTATAATATTAGTATAGATGATTAGCTAAAACTAGCATTAATAAATGTGCTAAAGTAAAAATAAGGTCAAAATAATCAATACAATATTGAGAAGCAGGGCCCAGTTAGGGCCAATAGGATATTGGCACCGCTTAAGCATTTTGAAATTTTGTTTTTTGATGGTAGGTACGTGCTTGTAATATGGCAAAGAACTAAACTTTATTTTATTGGGCCCTTGCCTTTAACACCCTCAAAGCCTTATACACTCTAGGATAGTATTTTAGTCGAGTAGCAAGTATCTGAACAAAGGATTTACTAATCTATTCTACTAAAATGTTGCTGTTTGGACATGTTTAGTTAATAAATTACTACCCTAGTGCGTAGGTTTAGGCTTAAATGAGTCCGAACAATAGTAAATCTTTGTTCGGATAAATGCTACTTGCTACTCGACTAAAATACTATCCAGGTGCGAAAAAGGCTTTAAAGATGGCATCCATGTGCATGGTCCTGTTTATTATAGTTATAATAGAACGTAAAAGAAATGTTCTATTTTTAATTTCTCTATGCCATAAATTTATTAAAGATTTCGTGACACAATATTTAAATAAAAACACACTTTTAATTAGATTAGACATTAATTCACATTTATTTTGGTGTAAGTAAGAACAAGTTTCAGACCCGTTGTGGGTCCTTCATCAGGTCTTTCATCATTTCTATGCCGTACCAAATTATAGCTTACTAGCTGTTGTGCGCGACTTCGTCCGCGTGGAAATAAATAATATAGCCTATGTTACTCGGGGGTTATGTA
>QDHC01006160.1:25042-46651 GCA_013186455.1 Papilio dardanus tibullus
GCGAACACCTTAATATTTACTTGTATTTATTATAAGTCTCTCTATATTACAATAATGTTCCTAAACCTTAAAACCTTTCACTTTTTATATATTTTATGTTTATTATTATCCTTAAATGTTAATTAACACTTTTATATTGTTAAATTTATATATTGCTATTTAACACTAAGTATAATACTTTAAGTTAAGTATATGACCTTTATTGTTAATCATTTACTAAGATATTTCCAAAGGTAATATTGATTCTCATTAATTATTAGGCTTTACTTATATTATTAAATAATAATAATCGATTATTTAATAATGTTAGTTACAATACGCTTAGTCGTACAATAAAAAAATGTAAGTTTATATAGATATGAAGTCAAAGTCCTCAATTCTAAGGTTAACTTAAAGGCGAAAATCATCAAAGAAATAAGTAAATAATCGATTAAAGGAAATAAGTGATAGGCCGGTTATATTATTTTCATAGAATCATTAATAAATCTAAACCAAGTCCCTGTGGTCTCGAACATCTTCGCCGCAAAACATAAACTATTCCGTTGGGCCAAGTTAATGTTACTCGGTTTGGCATATTTTCAAATAAGTTTCCTCGAGTTCGGCTACTTAGCTCGTTAGCGCGCAGCTTCCTGAGTCACCTAACTTCCAACACGTCGCCATTTTTAGAAATTGATAGTCGCAGGCTTTAAGTTTGCTTTTGAATTATCTTTGTTTGAATCATAAGTTTTATTATCTCTGTTACTGACGTACAAACATTAATTTTGCCTTAGAGTTTGTTTTTTTTATCCCGGGAAGACGGCAACATGGCGTGGTCCCATATTGTCGAACATTGCTAAGGTACAATAATGCTTTGTAGGCGTCGTGCGGAAGTTGAGTGCGGCTGGTCCCGGTGTGTACGATAGGAGATCCCGGGACCTTCGCAATCGCACTAGAGGGTGGCCACCGAGAGGGTTTCTGCTAGTAGAAATCTCACATAGCCCTGTCTTTCCCCCAAAAGGCAGGGTATCTATTGAATAGCTACCCCGATACAAAATAGGGCTTGTATTAGCAAATAATATTTTTCATAATTATTCAAGATTTTAAAAATACAAGGACTAAAAGATATTTAGTAACTTTTCACGTAGAGAATGATGTTATTTAAACAAAATTAGAGTTACCAGAGACAAGCCTATGTTTAGGTCATCTATAATTTTCATTTGAATACAACGCACTGTATAAGTTGTGGTTGTTTTAATAAGTTTTTTAACAATCCCAAACAAAGCGGGCAACACGCTCGGCCGTCACGCGAGCCGTTAGCACGCCACTCTTGCTCGATTAAACCGCAGTGCTCGCCCGCTCGATTACAATTCTGCACCATTGTCACTCCCCGACATTGTCACTATTTACTCTTCTAATTACTCTATAATTATTTATGCACTGCTTACTAAGTAGCTTTTGGACTACTATATTTATTAATACGAGCTCTTAGTACGTATAAGAGAGCTGCCACCTGTGCACGACTTTATGTAATTTTTATGACAGTGTCATACGACCAAATGTTGCGCTATAAAGCCAAGGAAAACGATAGTTTGGTGCTATAAAGTTGGAATGCAAAATGGCTTTGTCATGTCTGTGGCTATCGTTCAGATTTGTATATTAAAACTACAAAGTCTCTATGTCATCTCCCAAGGTGACCACATCTTAATATTTGCAATAACCATAATAGTGACATTTATTGGGACCCTACTGTCAATAGACTTGTTATGAGTATCGTATAGTATTTAAAGATGAAATTCTTACTTAACAAAGTTCGTATGTAATTGAGGAAAACCCCATCACAACGCGTGACTTTTCAAAAATCGAAAATTAAAAACTTGATAAGACGATAAGACTTAATTTAAAAAATACCTCTGACTTAAGTATATTGTTAGTTAAAAGTATACTCAAGAAAGGCAGAGCAACGTGTTGATTGTATAAATATTTATCTCGGCTATCTAGGTAAGCCAGGATTTGTGCACCTAATGCTGAAATTCCAGTGCACTGGCTACTGCAAACAAGATTTACAGATTTTCAGTTCTTTTAAAAAGACGTTTACACGTTTACCATAGACTGGTCGCAAATATTACTATTATAAGATTTATTGTGCATCCTTATATCAAATTATATTTACTTGACTCTATTTTTAAAGTGGTAGAGCCTGCTTTAACATCTTCGCATCAATTGGCCGGCTCGCCCGGTGAAAAACCACGATCACAAAAAATGTTAGTAAAATTTACTGATTTTATTTATTTATTTTTAGTAGGTGTATCAATTTTATCTGAGTGGTGACAAAAAATCATGTTTGAAAGGAGAGTAGTTTTTTTTTAAACAAACAGTATTCTTAATACCATGACGTAAAAATTATAGAAGTGTCGGATTGATCATTTCAGTCTGAAGAATCTCGTGAAAGTTATATGTTAGACCTGAAATAAATGTCTTACGTGTGATGTTTCAATTTCCGTTTATATGTAACAGAATACGTAACGTAACGTGTCCATTTCCCAGGATTTTCGTCGTTATTTATTATTCTTTTAACGTAGTTAATGCGAAAGTGTTTTAAAGGGTAGGTGAAGTTTTATGGTGACACATTTGCTGGCTCATATTTGAGTTTTGAGGTTTGTTTTTATATCCTATTTTAAAATTAGAAATCATAATTTTAAAATATTGTTAGTAATCTAATTTTTAACAATCAAAACAATATACGAATATATGTAGATAAACCATTGTAAGCATTGTAAGTTATAGAAAAGAATAAATTCGTGGTAAAAAAACATCTCCGTAACACGGCGTAGCCCGTAGCGCGTTGGTGACGCACGCCCGTAGCTGACGCGGCTCGCGTAGCCCTTGCCCTCTACGTACGCATTTTTTCCGAAAACATTTATCTTTTCCACTTACATTTTGTTCAACATAGTTTCAAATAGTGCTTAGTATTATAATATGATCAACATTTTAAAACATATCGATTCAAATAACTAAATTACAATATGATTTAAAAATATTTTTTATTCAAAGCGCTCGTAAAACTAGTATAACATTTTGTTAGAAAGCTAATAAAATCATCGTAAAGTTATTTAAAATGTCCGTCTATCGTTAACTAAGGCTATTTATAAGCTGGCAGCGTCGCGGAAAAAATAATCGATAATGACTTTAAAAGCTATTTTGTGACCTAGAAATGTAAAGGATCGCGTTGCGTTACCCACAGAGTCAGCTTTGACCGCATTGTATTCGATCGAGTTAACTTTTTACTTTCACGAAACGTGGTGGTGAATCGATAGGCTGTGCGGCCGCCGGCTGCAGCGCTACGACAATTATTGTGCCGCTGCCGCTGTGTGGCGCGAATTTAGGGCAATGAGAGGCGACGGCGGCGTCGGCGCGCAGCCCGCCCGGGCCAGTCCGCCTCGCGCCCCGCGCCGGCCGCCCGTGTGCCGAGCGAGGTCCACCCCGTGCTGTGACGTGCCCTCCCGCGCCGAACCTTACCGTGTCGTGTCGTGTCGTGCCGTGCCCGACCGGCACGCTCCGCGCCCCTTCCCACGCGTTCGAACATGTCCCGAGTCACACTGTGGCGCGAAGTCAGGTTAGTTACCATGCTTTACATTGATTGTTTTATGGTACATGAGCTTGTTGCGTGTGTATGTGGGTATTTTAATTTTTAATGAAGTTCCAAAGGTGAAGTGGGGGGGCTGACGGGATCCGAGTGCTTATCCTGACCTCTTTTAACTCGGCATCGATGAAAAGAAAGTCACTTGGCGTACAGTTTTCGTTTTAATTGATGCAATAATTTTTATGAAAAATTACGTTAAATTTAATTCACGATCATTGTTTTAAAATAACCATATTGGGTTGGTTCATTGTAACCACAAGAACCTTCTTTGTCTTGAATTTATCTTTTAAATTTAAATAACTGAAATATGCGTAATTAAAAAAAAAGATTTAAATACATCTCATTGACTTGTCACTAAGAAAAAAAAAATTAAACACAATTCATTTCACAAGCATTTTCTGATTTATCTCAAAATTATAAGTCGGCGTTCTGGCTTCCTATAATTATATAGAATTGCAGGACATAAAAACTATGATACTAAAATTCAATTCCTATACATAGGTACGCAATAATTAACATGAGAAATATATCTTTATTATATTTTATCCGACCAACATCGTGAAAAGCCTCCCTTGTCCCTCTCACTCTTTTTGAAAAGATTGAGATAACGATATTTTTTCTAACAACAACAGTGAAAACCCAATTTAACTTTATAGGAAATAGATTAATTATAAATATGAAGTATGAACTTAATAAAATAAGTTAAAAATATGACCACGTTGATTGAAAGGTAGTCAAATAATAATGTTTATGTAAATCGTAAACTACCCTACAATTTGAATAACTTCGGAATAACCAATGGGCTATGGTGGCTAGTTATGCATGCCTACAACAAAAGGGCCGTAACATTTATTATTTAATCATACTATTTTTTTTATGTTATATAAGTCAGCGCTTGACCACAATCGCCACCTAGTGTTAACTGAAGACGTGGCCAAAAGGTGTTACGCGCTAGCTTAGTAAATGCCTTTCACTCTCCACTTGGCCTCTACGTCATACTTGGAAGGAAGAACTGAAGCTGGCAACTCATTCCAAGCCTTTGCTGTACGCACGAGGAACGATGATTCGAATCTCTTGGTTCGAACTCGTGGTATATCGACTACAAAAGGGTGCATACCTACCGTATGGAATATTGTAAATACTCCTAAGATATTGTGAATGCGAAATTTTCTATAGATGGATGTTTGTTAGAAGGTATTTCCATACATCTTAACGGACCAAGATGAATTATTGCAAAGATGTAGAACATTGTCTGAATGAACACATAGACTACTTAAATTAATATTAACCGTAGACAGAATTGCGAGGGAAACCTAGTCTATACTTAATATTATAAAGAGAGAAACTTTGTATTTTTTGTATATTTGTTTGTATTGAAATAACTCAAGAACTATTGGGCCGATTTCAAAAATTCTTTCACCATTAGAAAGTTACATTATCCCCGAGTAACATAGGCTATATTATTTAATTCCACGCGGACGAAGTCGCGCACAACAGCTAGCATTAAATATTTTGCTAAGAATAATAATATTCTGTTAGTAAAATATTCAGATATCGATTATTACAGTTGTAATATTTACACAAAATAAGAATAAAATAACCTAACTTTTGTATTACTTACGCACCACTCCGAATATACCGCCTTACTACGGATAAGTTTATTACAGTAAATAGATTTCGCTATGTTAGACGTAACAGAAAAAACATTTTATCATAAAAGCATGTCCGCCATTTCCTTGAGTTCAATGTTTTCTCGGCTTCTGCGGACGCCCTATCCCACCTACCGATAGTAAAAGTCAAACAAATTACCTGTTCCACTTTCTAGATATTGTTATTATCATGTTATAAATGTATTTAAAAAGATAATAATAAAAGAGAGCTCCTACGGTAGAGCATAACTAGAAAAACACATGTGATAGAGATTTGAAAAGCAAAAAGTTAGCGTGTGTTCATCAGCGTAGCGTATGGACGCTCATCTCTTCACATATGTTTTGTATGGTATACAGCATGTCCCAAAATTCGACGATTAGTCAGTGCCAGTGCATCACCAGATCAGGATAAATAATAAAAAGAGATGATGCACTGGCACTGGCTTATCGTTTAATTTTGGGACACGCTGTATAAGAAAGTTATTGGATAAGAAGATGAATACAAAGATAGAGAAAGACTATAGAAAAGTATGGATGGAGCTGATAGAGAAGTATGGAAGAGTAAGACATATTTTCCCGACCCTCTGTTGCAAAGAGGGCAAGATGAGATGCAAAATTATAAATACAAATTCTCAGTATTTATATAAAAGTTTAATGAATTATTCGTTTAAGAGAATTACTTGTAATGTTAATTTATCGCGCGCGGCTTCACTCTCTCGGTAATTAGAGGAAAATTTAATCAATTAGCTTTGCCAAATAATAACAAGTTTAACCTGAACTTTTAGCCGCTTAATGTTCCCTGTATTTGATATAAATTTTCAAAGCGTAATTATTATTCGCGCCCTAATTAGTGTTGCAATTTTAACAAAATAATTTTCGCTATTTAAAATTTTAAAAGCATTTTTTTGCTATTTCATTTTGAATATTTTAAATGGTTTCTTACCTTTATTCTGATCTCAGGTGTAAAAGTACTGCTGTACTTTCAAACACCACTCAAATATTTAAGAGCATCTCACATGTTAAGTCCGCTCTTAAATTCCGAATTATACGAAAATCTCGTTGAATTTTGACGCTACTTAGATTTTAAGCCACGCGTTTGAGAATGGTTTGAACATTCGGCAGGTATTCTATCAGTTTTGGCCACAGTCTAGCACTTAAGTATCTATTTCTATTACTTGATTAATTCTCTTTCAAAAGCAAGAAATAACTTATATTATTTTTCTTTATTTAAATCGCTCTCTTTCACTCCACCTGCATTTTCTCTTCCTTCTCCTTCATGTAACGAAATGTGTCCAAGCATCTACGCGGACTATCTTTTAATATTTGCTAAATTTTTAATGTATTATTTCTAATAGTTACATAAATCTATAGAAATATATAGAAATAACTGTATTACAGCCTAAAATTCACCATCAAACTTGGTGAAAGTATAATATGACTTCCAAAAATTAGTAAATCTAATTTACCTGGAAAGGTTAATATATCATGACAATAGAACCTATTATTTGATTGAAAGCTGCGCTATATTTTTGGAAGTAATAAAGCTTGAGTTTTAGACCTAATAACCTATAACATTATATTAGATTTATTAACACGACAACGCCTTATAAAGAAAAATTGACAATAAAGGTGAAAAAATCAATCCTAATAAAGTAATAAAATTATCGATAAATGAAATTAGGGCTGTCTGGTAACTTGTGAAATAAATCTTTACATTATTTAGAATCGCAGTAACTATATTCACCTTGTATTTCTATACTACGGTTCTCCGTACTACGGATATTGTGCTAACGCTCTCAAGGAAAAAGGGCAGGAAGTTAATTTATTAACTACCAAAAAGGTAAAAATAAAAAATAATAAAAGGCAATTAAAAATGTTTAATCCTAAAAGAGAAAGTATTTTTATTCGGATTGTGTATTTAAAAGTTTATACAATACAAACCACCGATTGTCTGTGAACGCAACAATGGGCTTGTTTGTTTGCTCGTTATATGTAAACAAAAGATGTAGTGTACGGTTATGACACAGTTTTCAGTAGCAAGCGCTTTAAGAATCTGCTTTAATGGGTTCCGGTAATGCTCGGACTGGAATCACTCGCTTAGTCGACGCTCGTCCCCTTTTCCCGGCCAAAGGTTTTAGGTCACACGACGGGAGATACCCTTACTAGCAACAGATTCTTTTATACTTTGTAAAATGTCGAATCATCTTTTACTTAGCCAGAGAATGTGGTGCATTGTGAATTAAATGAAAATACCATTTGTAGGAAAAGTGTACGAAATTCCACTACTTTATTAAACTTCAATATTTACTTCACAGAAAATATGTAGAATTTTATTTCTGTACTAATATAAGGAGGAAAGACTTATATTTTTGTACGTATTTCAAAAATTCTTTCACCATTAGAAAGCATCATTATCCCCAAGAAACTGCGAGAAACATGGGCTATATTTTTTTATTCTACGTGGACGAAGTGGCGAGTGTTCGTGTAGTTTTTAATAAATCCTTTGTGATATTATTAAGACTTGATGAGGAACATAATGGTAATATCGTCGGAATATTGGAGCGCACGTATTAAAAAGGTGTTCTAAAAGTGGCGGGGTATGCTTACTATCCTTTTATTGGATACCAAGCATACATAGCTCCGTTCGAAGCGTGATATTCAAACTGTCTATTAGTCTGAAACTGGGTTGCCAGCTAGCCGTTTCAAATTCCAATTTCAAAAGTGCTAAAAAGCGGTGCACACAGGTTTAATCCAATTTTATTGCGTTTTCATGTCTACATGTTGAAATCGTTTAAACTGCTTGTAATATGTCTACCATAACAAAATACGATCGTAACTAGGCTTCTTTGCTTTACAACTTTAGAAAAAAATCGTTTATGGTGGGTAACTTAACGTATTTCATTAAGCCGGCTACAATGTTTCAGTTTTAACTGTGCAGTTAAAACTGACGTCTACACATCTATTTGAACTGCGTAGTCGAATTGTACAGTTTTCAGTTTTGCCTACGCACGTCGGTTTTAAAAGCGCAGTTGAACTGGACAGTTAAAACTAAGCGTATGTAACCGGCTTTAGAAGGAGCAATACTTTTGTGTAAGAAGAAACTGTACGCTTAATACTTCTTAGCAGAAGAATAAACTAATTTGAAATAAGTAATATCACCTTACTACAGCTAGTCTGCTACGTTGAGAATTAATTTTCAACAACAATCGTTGCTATTGTTTGTACACTACGTATTTCAATTTCATTCGCCAGCATTTGATGTCGGTGTAAATATATTATTTAAGCAACGAACATCTTGATTTCTCGCGTAAGATTCCGTACCGTGTGAGATATTTTTCACGTTACTTAAATATGCACAAATGGTTCAGTTCGTCCCTGAAGACTACCGAAAGGTCAGAATTTTCTTGTATATTGGTTTCGGTCAATCTATAGCCATTTTATACAAGGAATTTATTTATTCGATCTAAATCAAAACATTTGTGATTCCTCAACCAAAAGTTCTTTTACAATCATGTAAAGCCGGCTACAAACGTTCAGTTTTTTAATTCGTACGTACACGCAACAATTTTAACTGCACAGCCGGACTGTACAGTTCTCAGTTTTGTCTACACACGTCAATTTTAACTGCGCAGTCGAACTGTACAGTTAAAACTGAGCGTTTGTAGCCGGCTAAAAGGCCAGTAAACGATCAAATCTATTGTTTTTATTTGAACTTATTAAAACTTTCGTGTGACTTACTTATTAGTACCTATTACTTAAAAATCACAGCTTAACTCACGTGAATATCCGTCGGGGGTCTAAAATATGTAACTTAACCGGACTACACGAAAGTTAAGCTATTATATATTTTTTATTACTGTATTTGATCAAAATAATCATCTAAACTTAAAACAAAAGTATACATACAAGCATAGATATGTACATATACATATTTGCTAAACTTATGGTATACATGCTTAATCGAGGATATTACTATTCATGGAGCATAAGAAAACTGGACCCCTACTAAATAAAAGTGAGCAATAAAACTAAGATTATGTCATGGTACAACTTTACTATTATAGTTTTTTTGGGTCACAGAAACAAATAGGAGTAAAGCAATTTGTGATCTTCGAGATAATATTTACTTTATTTTGTTGTTTATTTTCTTTGTAAAGGAAACTAGAAGGGCAGAGGTCAGTGGTGACTGATCGCATTATCAACGACATTACGTCATTTGTTACCGAGACTTGAATGGATTTTTAAAACATACTTTGTTATAGGTCAACGTGGGCGTCTAAAGTTTCGGATTTCATTAATCTATTTGCTGTTTAACAATTTGTTACATCTATACATCCATACACTTTTTATTGATTCTATTAATAGTAAAGTTCATTGACCTCTCGATCCATCCAACATAAATTTTCAAAACATATTTCCCTTGTGAGTCAGTCTTCATTTTTTTTTCAATCTTCGGAAACCATCGACTTTAATCAATCTTTTCTCAAGCCTTGTTCTTTGTTATTGTACGGATAATGCCCTAATGAAAATAGTGTTTTAAGGTTTTAGGAGTAAATATGATGGATGATTTTTACCCAATCCGATCCACGACATATTGACCATTTATTTTAAATCTTTTGATTTTAAATACGTAATTCATTAACCATTTGCGAAGGTCATAAAGTTTTTTTCGTTAAACGTTTGATATCGACTATCTCCAAAGTTGCGGTGGATCAAAGTTTCCGTTCTCACTTCCATCTCACTTTTAATAAAACCGCGTTTGAGGAACAACTTCGAGACTTTCAAGCCATTCTCAAACTTCACAAGTGCTATTGAATTTCTTAAGAAAAAGCATAAATGTAAAATTGTAGGTAAGACTTCGGTATTCTTGATTTTTTTTGGTATAGTGAAATGGAAATTTGCATTTTTTTACCTAGTTGAAGACTTAATCAAAAGATGGATGAAAAATTAGTACTTAAATCAGAACTTTTATTAAAAAAAATAAAAAATAATATTTGTAAAACCCAATACTTTCGACTTTTAGACTTGCAAGATGTCTGGGTGAAGGTACTGAAGAAAATGCAAGTTTAAGTAACGATCACTTTATTTTGTCTCAGCATAACCTACTTGTTTTACACCTCTATAACATAATGTTTTTACCGCCTTCTCACTCTCAATTCAGTGTTGCCATTCTCAAATATTCAACCAAACATTTTTGGACTTGGAAACTAGTATTTTTGACATTCAACTTAATTAAATAAAACAATAAATTAGCAAACCATGACATTTTGTACGTGCTTTCTGCTAAACGTACCTTAGTGTAGATTATTATTAAGCGACTATAATAATCATTGACGACTTCGAGTAAAGTCGTTAGTTATAGCATTTTAAAATGTCTCTGTAAAAATTGCTTTGCAAAAATTCGTTGCATTAGTGCCAAATGATGAAACAAAACATTTAAAAAAACTTTCATTACAACATTTGAAGGGCGCTGTAAAAGCGACGAAAGAACTTTCAGTAATAATATTTGTCTGTGAACGAGCGCGTTTGAATACGACAAAAAGCGGAAATGACATCCGCCGCAGCGCCACCCGACATCCGGCGGCGAACGGAGCTGTTACCAATTGTAATTAAGTTTTACTTAACCGAAACATTTCGTCATTCAATGCTGAATATGTTTAATTAAAAATAAACAAGTTTGTTTTCTTAACAACTTTCTTATTAACAGTTAAATAACAACTATACTATAGCAAACTAATGGAATTGATACTTCAAGTACCTTATTTAGTCACCGACTGTTTTATTACGAAACGAGAATCAGTGTTATTACTGTTGTACTTTCAACGTTTGGTACTGGTACATTCATAAAATTTATTCCATAATACAGAACATCCTTGTTCCTGGTACTTCTTATGATGCGTAATTTGGTCCAATGAGACCCCTTATCTATCCTATTTAGTTATGAGTGTCCTCCAGTATCGTGTAATCAACCATTTATTGTTCCTCGTTTATTGCAGTACTTTAAATTTTTTTCGGAATAAGGAGGAATACGTTTACTTTTTGCAGATTACATTTATTTTGGGAATTGTTTACGTTTAATTTTTATACGAGTACCAAAAGACCAAAAAATATAAATAATGGATACGCTACTATATAGATAGCTTAGTCGATCTGTAATCGTGTTTTATGTCAGCAGCTGGCTGACATGAAAAGGATGTTCATTCTTATAAAGTCGGCGATAAGTTAGTGAATACGCGTGAGCCGGGCGAGGCGGCGCGGGCAGAGGGCGAGGCGGCGAGGCGGCTGCCGAATATAAATTATCTAGATTCATTCACGCTTATATACGCAGGATTTATTTTTTTCCATGTATTTACAAGCTGTATTTTATTGAATGTACAGGATCGTTTTTAATTCTAAGTAATTGGACTCAAACAGATTAAAATAAAATAACAAATTTATAGTTTAAAGTAACTATAACACCAGAAAGACACTAAGCTGGGAACCAATTCTTTTAAGATTTATTTAATTGAAAAAAAATAATAATTAAAACATTTTATATGACATATAACTTTCGTGATTCTTACTAACATTTTGTTCGTAAAAAACGGGATACTTACCATGGCACATGGAACTGTGCCGAAATATCGGGAGCTCAATCATCTATAATCCCGTTTCTTACGAACGATATTTTATACGACATGATTTTACTAATAATTAAATTGTTGATACAAATTAAATGTAATATTTTAACATAACTGAAATCGGTAGCTGTTAAAATGTGAGTTAACAGAGAGGAGGGTGCTAGAGATAAGAGCTCGATTTCGAAGCTTACCTAATGGATGGACTATGAACATACTTAAGCGTGGAAAATGTTCAACTTTATATTTTAAAATATTCATATTGCGATATTACTCTTTCTCTTTAATATCACTAACACTAATATTTTACAAATCTATGTTAACATAAAAAAGATGAAAGATTTATACTTTTGTATTTACAAAATTAAATCTAAAACTACTGATAATATTTACAAAGCTCTTTAAATATTAGAATGGTGTTCGAAAAGAATATTACAACACGATCTACAATAATTCCAATCTTAGTATTATAAGGGCAACAATGTAATCGATCCATTACCTCATTGCTCATAAACTGAACCTAAACATTACAATATTTATTGACCAACTTTCTCTGAGATTTATGTTTAAACATTGTAGACTAAAAGATTACTTTCAGATATACTGACTTTACCTCAGTTAATGCATAAATCTCTTACCTTGTAGAGATAATACTCGTCAATTCCAAGTTTGTAGAGCTACCTATTAATTCTATCAGAAGCTTATTTTGTGAGTATACTAGAGTCAGTGGACAAGTTAATATAAGTCTTATACACCGGAAATTCGGTTTGAAATTGCTTGACATTGACCTGACTTTAATATTAGCGTGTAGACACGATTACAATTTGATTTCCTTTCCGATATCCCGGATTGGCAGTCGTTATGTACATGTACCACGTTAGCTTAGTAACATTCCAAGAGGGCCTTAAACCCGTGACTAACTCCAACAAATCTGGCTTTATTGAGGTCCCGTGCTCGAAATGTATAATGTGTTTCCCTCCTTAGGATTGATAGGGCCCTGCTTAGTCGGCTCACGTTAGTAAGCACAACCCTCCTCGTTCGTAAAACCTTAACGTTCTTATCCATAAAAAGGCTTTGCGAAAAAGGAAATTAGGTAAATGACTTAAAACTTTTAATTACTGGAAAATAATGTTTTGAAAGATTTTTTCTAAAAAGCCTCTTAATATCATTTAAGTGTTCTTTTTTAACTTAAATTAACAAATTAAATAACCTAAACAGTGTGATTTCGTAGCGCCGTTGTATACCGTAGCAGCGCCGTTATTCCGTAGCATGGTCGTATCTCATAGTATCGTCGTAGGTCGTAACATCTGTTCTTTGTACCCTTCCTAGTTCTTTACTATGGTAGTACAAATTATTATAGGAGTATATTTAAAATATGTGTGATATCTACCGCTGATATTATAGACAATACCTTGTTTTGAAAGTATGCTATACTCACTAAAATAATAACGTTATACAACCATGTGCAAGAGGTCTTATCAATTCTACTTGTCAGGAATCCAAGAGCAACGCCAGTGCTACGAATTTTATTAATTATGACTTAGTCAAATTGGCAACTGTATCCATTTGTTATTGTGCAATACCCCTTCATTTTTGTATACCAGAAATGGTGGCGACCTCAGTTGTGTTAGTTCCGATAAGTAAACACTTGTGTGTTAAATGGCCGAAGAGGTTTGTAATAATGTATTATTATGGGTAATATTGTAGGTAAAGCGGAGCGTATTGCACCTAATGCGACATCATCAATCTTCTACTACCCACATTACTGCGCTCAAATCAATAATACGTCATCACACCGCGACGTTCGAAAGAGTAATATATTTTATAGGGAAAATAAAAAATGAGCAAATATAAAAACGCAGAGCCCAGGACAGAGCGAGCTGGCGGCGCGCTGTGGACGCCCTCTGCCCCACTTAAGGGGATATAGGACTTTAAAGTAAGTAAATATAAAAACACAGATTTGACATTTTAGTTCTATTTTGTAGTATTAATTTCGATAATAATTCATACTTTCGGTATAACAGACAAGTTTTTTAATTTTATAAGTGAGAAATAGGATTCTTATCACCATTTAGGTGTATGAGCTCCAGATATATAAGAATCCCGTTTACGAACAATTTGTTAGTAAAATCACGAAAGTATAAGTTTTTCATTCACTATGATTTAGGTACCTAATTTAAAAACTGAAACTAATTGTGTTACTTAACTTTTTATAGCATTAAATTTATCGGCTTTCGTAGAGATTGCGTAGAGAAGGCGTCACTTATGGATTGACGCTTTATTAATTGGCTCTAGTTTGATTGGTACAATTCAATCCAATTCACCGCATTCGATAATAATTGATTGCTTTGTCATATTTTGGCATATTGAATTTCAAATTATTGTTATATAATTTTTTATAAGTAGTCTTAAACTTGATTATTAAAAAATCGAAAACGTGTTTGTTTTTAGTAAGTAGTTCAAAACGGTAAAGTAGCTGTCGATTTTTAAAAGAAATAACAATTTATCAATTACATTAATTTATTACTATAAACTTGACAAAGTATAGCTTGTTCTGATGTATTTTGTTAAATTAGTAAATAAATGTTTCGAAAACCAGTTAAATATATTTATCGTGGAAAAGTGATAAGTTACGCTTTTGAATACTTAATCGTCCCCGATTTATTTTGAAGATGTTCGTCGCGTTTTCGTGATATTTCTTTTATGATTGTTATTCTCTGAGGAGAAATTTCCGGGGACTATAGAATTCATACATAAAAAAATGTCGTTACAATGGTATTGTAGTCTCATTCAATGGGCCTATCGCTTTTTATTATTATTTTCGATTTCCGATAACTCGTATGTTTTTCTTCTTACATACATTTGACAAGGATATTGACAGTTTCAAAGACTATTGCTGATTTGAATATTTTACCAGTTTATAGGATGATGTTATTTGGTAAGTTATATCATAATATTAATACCTGATACTTTGTATATTTTTTTAAAGAAATTGCGCAGACACATGATTTAGTAGCGTTGAGATGAACAGCATAAAGTTTGCTATACTACGAGTAATATTATAAAGAGAGAAACTTAGTATTTTTGTATTTTTGTTTGTATTGAACTCAAGAACTAATGAGCCGATTTCAAAAAATCTTTCACCATTAGAAAGCTACATTATCCCCGAGTAACATAGGCTATATGATTTAATTCCACGCGGACGAAGTCGCGCACAACAGCTAGTTTTTAATAAATATATGATTATGAGTACCAAAGTTTACCTTTTAAAATAGTTCTATAAAATGTTTACTTTGTAATTATCTTTCCAATGATTGAATTAAGTGAACGGCCAAGTTATTAAAGCGAACCTTTCTCGGAAGTATTTAATCCCCTCTGCTCGATTAGCAAGCGCGATAAAACAGTTTAGTTTACTTTGCAATTATTTTAGTTCTTGTACTAAACTTTTTTCACTTAAGTTTCAGTTTAATAAGGTTATTTATAATCCTAAACGTATTTTAAAATTTTCAAAAATCTTGAAAGTTGACGTATTATTTACTAGTTTAGAGTTACTTGATTTTAAATTAATTTATTAACAAAAATATAAAAATAAATTACTTTACGAAATGAAAGTCCCTATCAAACGTATAAAGTTCTAAAATTCTTGTGAATTAAAAAGAATGGAGCAACAATAAAAATGCTGCTTGCAAATAACTATGAATATGAAAGGTCGACGAATTGTTTCCATCGAGAAATATTCTGCGAAGCGTTTTTCGCAACAGTATGTCAGGAAAAATACAAAGAATTTTTGAGCTGCCGCGGCAGAAAGGCTCGGCATATTTATAAGCCTCTGTGTCGCTTTGTGGTGACGACAAAATTACTTTGATTTATGAACTGCTGGGTTTTCGACTTGGCCATTGAAGTCCCGTTGGCTTTTCTGTGATGTTTAGAAAAGGTGTTGTACTGCTTGAAAAGCGACAGATTTTTAGGACAAAAAAGTTTGTTAAGAAAAACGTAGTTGACATATCTCTGAGTTATTTCGTAGAACAAAGTGTATTTTTAATGATTGAAGTATTTTCTTTACAAATATCTCGTTAGTTTAGTTGAGTAAATACATGATTAGTGTAGGAACAGCTTCTGACGGCGATGGATGAGTTGTTTGATGTTATGAAACGAGCCGTAAGTAACTGATCGCATTTTTATGATAATCAGTGGCGAGCCAAGTTGAGCTTGTGTTTTATGTTTATGTTACATATACATTGTTAAGTCAGATATGGACTTCATTTTATCTACATAAATATCGTAAAGAGCAAATATTTGTACGTATTGAAATAACTTAAAAACTACTAGACTAGTTTGAAAAATTCTTTAACAACTACAACAACAATCAACCCCGAGTAACATAGGTTGTATTTTTAAAATCCTTTGCGGACAAAGTCGCGTACAACAGTTAGTTTCTAATAACTTAGTTTTAATTTAAAAATATAAAAAGCCTATATTAAGTTATCTTTAAGCAACTGACAACGACAATTAGACAACACTAAGTACAGAATTCAATTTGAAAGTACCAGGATATCATAAAGACGTTGCATACTTTCTAAGGCAAAGCTGTAGCATGCTTAGTGGGTAATAGTTTCCGCTTGGGCTGGTTGAGCGATCGATACACCAGCCACCGGCGTCGCACGGAACCGTGACGTCATTATAATTAAACCTACTTGAGCCAGGACCTTTTGATGTGAGATGCAAAGGGTTATATAATTCTATGAGAGAATACAAACATAAAACGTGTGGTTAGTTAAATGGTATTACATTGATTGTACGTATATCCTACCTAACATTTATTTTGTGCTTTTAAATAGGATGAAGTTTACTAACATAATTTTTTATAGTTTTTTTTCTTCTGGACATAACAAAGTCTGAAAGCGTTAAATGTTAATTTAAATAAAAAATCTAAAAGAAGAAATTAAAAGTGACCTATGTTAAAACATTTCCATTTAATGTTAAATAAAATTATTTTCTTGTTAAACGTTGTACAAAATTCGCAATTATAATAACAAGGTACGGTCTATAAGGTCACGTCTTAAATCTGCGGGGATCATGTCGGAACAATCTCGTTACGATTCCACGCCGCCGCTTTTCTTAATTTGTCAAAACACCGCTTTTTAACATGAAAAGATAAGAATAATAAAGATAAATGTTCATTTTTATTTATTAAAAAAATCAGCTTGTTATCGGATTAAGCCGGCTACAGTCGCTCAGTTTTAACTGTACAGTTCGACTGCGCAGTTAAAACTGATGTGACTAAGCAAATCTGAGAACGGTACAGTTCGACTGTGCAGTTAAAATTGACGTGTGTACGTCAGTTTTAACTGTACCGTTATAAAACTGAACGTCGGTAGCCAGCTTTAGATTTACGGTCGAAAGGTCAAAAGTTTGTATTTCGTTTTATTTTATTATTGTTATAAGATTAAGTTTAACTTAATAGTAGGAAAGTATGCAAAATTATAAAATAAAGATAAACTAAAGTTAGCAGTTTTATAGCAAGCGTTTGCTTTCTACGAAGTTCACGTTAAGCTTAAGTTTTATTAAATTGAACTAGGAAAAACCTGTAAACATTTTAACTTTTTAACGGCTACTGATATGTGTAATACCAATATCTTTACTAATATTATAAAGAGAGAAACTTTGTATTTTTGTTTGTAAACTACCGGGCCGATTTCAAAAATTCTTTCACCATTAGAAAGCTACATTATCCCCGAGTAACATAGGCTATATTATTTAATTACACGTATACGAAGTCACGCACAACAGCTAGTTACAAATATAATTACTACAATTCATATTATTTGCGTCTAAACGATAAAACTGTAATTTTTTTTACTTTTTCAAGCAGTTTTTGTTCCTCTAAGAGGACTACAAAAATATCATCAAAATATAATAATGAAATTTTCGATTAACTCCATCCATCGTAAAATCTTAACCAACTTGAAGACAGGATAAATAAATCACGAATTTAATACAAAACTTATTAGATACCAGTCTTTATTACGGTCGTAAGTTTAACATGTTGGCTGTGAGCCAGAGATCGCGTCGTACACTGCGGAGCAAAATACCAACGGTTATGAATACACAGATACAAGAGCTTTGTATAAAAAAACATCATTAATCGCTTCATGAAAAGGTCCATCGAGCCCGTTTTGAAGGCGTTGAACGGTGTTTTTGTTACAATACAGCTCTCAACTCGATTGTTCCGCTGACAAGGGTAAGGGAGATAATTTTGTATTATTTTAAAGGTTAACGCTCGGATTGTAGCGATTAACTTTAATTTTAAGTGATACTTCGTACAATGCGTACACGATAACATGAAACATTGTCGTTCGTACACGGAATCCTTTATAATGTATTCCATTCTGTAAATTGTAGATGGCGTAGTGACGACCTAAAGCCAAATGATTGGCGATAACGCTGATGGAATCAACAAAAATGTATGAAACTGACGTTGACATTCGATATGTCATGTGCTTAGTTTAGAAGAAATTCAAAAATATGTGTATTGACACAAAATACGCGCTAGTCGTGGAGTTGCGGAAAATGGAACACATCATGGGTCGAACCTCACCTTACCTACAATATGTCATGTGCTTGTCACGTGTGTCATATCGAACGTCGTTATCAGTTCCATACATTTTTGATGTTCGAGATCGAATCCTTTTGTAGCGCATGTACTTTGTGTAAGCCTTCGTCTTGATTCGTGTTATTCAACGTGTGGTTTTTCTTTATATTTGTGTTAGGAATGAATGTTATTTGTAACAAGGCAATAATTCATGTAACATAGTTACAATAGGAATACTAAGACATCTGTCTTAGTATTCCTATTGTATAGTATTCCTATCTTTATTACGTTTTAAATAAAATGTATTTTAATCAAGCTAATAACTAAAACAAAGCCGTGGAATGGCGCGCACCGCTACCGTTAGCTACTTTCAAGAGATATTTGAAGCTTGCAAATGAAAAAAGTTGAATAAAAAAGTAATCAAAAAAATCGCATAAAATAACAGAGAACAATTTCACTTTTATTTGTACCAAGCTTTTGTAGCAAAGCTTCATCGTGGTTACAACCGTACTAAGGTATCATAGCACACCATAATTAATATTTTACACTATTGATAGAAAGGTGATAGTTTTCTGGGCGAATCAATTTCATTATTTTAGTGTTTGATTGTCTATAGCGTAAACGACTGAAAAATTATGTATCAGGGGGGTTAACTAAAGTACATTGGTTACGAAGCGATTCTATAGCGAACATCAAAAATGTATGAAACTGACAATGACGTTCGATATTTCACATGTGAAATCACATGATTCAATTTCATACATTTTTGTTGATTCTATCGACGATATCACTAATCGAAAAGTACTTTGGTTATCCCCCTAGGTATCATTTGAGTGCAATCCTTTGAAGACGGTCGTGTTCTTGTATTTTTTTACTATTTTTTTATAACATAGTATATAAGCGATTAGATAGTTGCATTTTAGTTTAGTAACGATGTTAGTATATCCACAAATCCCCCTGTCAGTGTCCACATCGCATCGTTCTCTTCTAATTGCGATATGTTTGGCAAACTGCCAGCGTAACGCCATTCATCACTTTTATACGGTCAAAAATCAACACTTTAGCGTATGTTTTTGCAAACAAATATTGCCTTTTAGCCAATACTGACTAAACTGACGAATTTAAATAAAACAAAACGAAGCGTAAATTTTGACGCAGTTTGCATACATTTTTTTTATGTATTCAAGCTTTTTTTATGACTCGGTGTTTGGCGATAATTTATTATGCAAAATATCTCAGTTTTGTTATCATATACAATATTTTTAATTTATTTAAATTTTCCCATCAAAAGATCCCATAATTACCTAATACGATTCTCTATCTACCAAGTGGAGTTCAAATTAGTACTTAGTTATGAAAGCTTTTCATACTAATTAAATATTTTAACAGAACCGAAACACTATACTCTTACTTCGTACTTTGTGACATTTCAGCATCTGTAGACAAGGTGCATTCACTCTCAATCCCTCTCAATAAGTTATATGCTTGTCATGTATCATTTTTTTATTATCGGATTGTTTGGAAGCGAAAGCGCTTTCTCTGGAGACAGGTCTTTTATAGAAATACGAGATTATGATATATTGTAGCGATGTTACAAAATAACAATGACCAAAGCAACAAGTACGCTGCGACGATTTTTCACAGAAGCACAAACCTTAAGCTGAATCTGACAACTAGGTCGTGGAAAATGTACAAATATTTTCTATACATACTTTTTAAGATAGTTATGTAAGTAAAATGTTACATAAAGCCGGCAACAAACGTTCAGTTTTAACTGTACAGTTCGATTGCGCAGTTAAAACTGACGTGTGTAGGCAAAACTGAGAACTATACACTTCGACTGTGCTGTTCAAATTTACGTGCGTTCGTCTGCACAGTTTTTTAACTGTGCAATTAAAAAACTGAACGCTATAGTCGCTTAATATCTATGTTTCTTGCGTTTAAATACTTGTATAAATACTTCATACTAATAATAAAAATTCTAAATCTTAGATACTCGTAGATGGATGTTTATTAGAAGGTATGTCCAAAATAGCTTAACAGATCTCAATAAAATTTGGCACAGATGTATAGCATAGTCTGCAATAACACTTAGGTTACCTACTAAGTTTTTTAATTCCCTGTAGACAGAGTCTGGA
This sequence comes from Papilio dardanus tibullus, assembly GCA_013186455.1. Classification (NCBI taxonomy): domain Eukaryota; kingdom Metazoa; phylum Arthropoda; class Insecta; order Lepidoptera; family Papilionidae; genus Papilio; species Papilio dardanus. Next base: position 45,658 of record QDHC01006160.1, read on the forward strand.
GCAAAAGCTAGTAAAACTTGTTCTGGAATCACGTTAGGTGCCCATAGTATGCGCCGATTTATAGACGTAAAATTGTAAGAGGCACTTTATAAAGCCAAACGGAAATTCGTAACTTTATCCTGTTGTAAAATACGTATTCAATTTTACGAGTGTATATTTAATTTTCTTTTTAGGTTTTATTCAATTTATGATTTAGAGGTATAATAAAATCGGCATGTAATAAAAGATATTGAAATCGAGACGCCAGAGAAAGATCCAAAAAAATAAAAAGTGAATAATTAAACTTTTTGCAGTATACTATTTAAAAAATCTGCATTTTTTCTACATATCGTAGATATGCATTCCAGTTTAGCTAGTTTTATAATATACTGTTGTTCGCGACTTCGTTCGCGTGGAATTAAAAAATATAGCCTGTTACTCGGGGATAATGTAGCTTTCTAATGGTGATTTTTTTTAAACCAGGCTAGGCGTCGCTTTATTTAAATACAGACAAAAATACAAATCTTTCCTCGTTATAATATTAGTATAGATTTGAAATATACAAGATGATTAGAGGTGGAGTTATTTTACAGAGTTTTTTTAATTATTTAATAAATTTTGATCAGTGAGTTATGCATAATGGTAATGTAAGATGTTGGAAGGCTGTGGTCGCTATCCTTGCCATCGATTTCCAACGTGAACGACCGTATAATAACGATACTTTACTAATACGTAGTGTTTACAAGCTTTATTCAAATAAAACGGCTATTATAGGAATATCGAAGAGATACTGTCCTGACTCCTACTAACAAGAAAAAGTTCACGGAACATTATTACTGGTAAATAATTTTAAGATAATTTTATAAAATACTTAATTGTTTGTATTAGACCTACAGTCTCATTAGACCGAGTTCGCGATAAAAACGGAGATTTTACTTAGGCGTAAGTCTATTTTTATCGCAAACTCGGTTTAATGAAGCCGGAGGGTGCCAAAGATAAGAATAATTTAATGAGC
>QDHC01006160.1:47055-60382 GCA_013186455.1 Papilio dardanus tibullus
TTTCTTTTCTCAATTATCGTAGTATTGTAGAAAATGTGGAGTATCGTATTGTGACGTTACAACGTCCATTGTCCAGGCATCGATCGCAGCGTGGCCTTGAAGTCACCCTGCCTACTGCCCACTGGCCACTGTTGCGTCGACAAAACACGTCATAACACTTTTAATAAGTTAAATTGGGCACTGTAGGCAGATTATTTGGAAACTAATTAGTATGCTAGGGGTTAACATCACATGCATTTTAAGAAAGGTTTGGGAAAAAGTTCCATAATATGTAGTTTTTTTTTTTGCAGACTGCCTTTGACACTTGTGCTGTATATAAAATACAATATAGTGTCTATTCTAATCTTTTATACAAATGTAGCGGGAGAAAAACACACAGTTACAATTCAAGTTGTAGACAATTTAGCAATGAAAGGAATGAGTTGAACATTTATACAAAGTTTACCTGTTTTAAGTCGTGAATGTTTTAGTGATGATCCGAATTGGTCGTAGATCGGCTTTCTCAGTAACTTGCTTGAACAATACTCTCAAGAATAGTTCTTATATCAATAGTTTCGGGAGCTTTTGAAACAAGCCGAAAGCAAGTTTCTGATTTCGCAATACTCGTTGCCTGTTTGAATATCTTATGCGGTTTTAATTTTAGATTACTTTGAGCATTTCTTAGCAAATAAATGTAATCTTCCAAAGATACCCTGCCTTCTGGCGGGGAAGACAGGGTTAAGTGGGGTTTTACCTCCTCGGTGGCCAACCTCCAGGATCTCCAAGGAACGCACCAAAACCACCAGCATTTAAGAACTGTCACTATGACTCCTCAGTTTTCCGGCAACGTGGGTATTATTCTACGATTACGGGGTGTAAGCTAAGGTAAGGTTCGACCCATGGAGGCTCCATTTTTCTGCAACTCCACGACTAGACGTATTTTGCGTGACTTCACACGTATCTTTGAATTTCTTCGCCGATATATGCAGGTTGCATCATGGTGGTTTCCTTCACCGTAAAAGGGTCAGATAAATATGTAGATATGAAAAGAAAGAGTATATAATATTATGAAAGTCAGCAGTAGTAATCATCACAGACCTACTGGTTGTTTTGGAGTACACACAGGTGTGCCACATACGAGGCTGGCGCGATGCCATAACGCGTCGCAACGTTTTTGCCTACGTTCGGACAAACAAAATGTTTTCAAACTGTTCTCTTTCAATGTACGGCTGCGGGTATTCGTATAAAAACCACGTTCGGTATAAAAAGTAAGTGAAATTTGAATAAAGCGTTTTGTAATTAGGGTTTTTTATAACATTCGCTTTGTACTTTTTGTGCTTTTGTCCGCGTAACGACCTCGCGACACAACGGTTATGAGTGCGGTGATATCGTAATATTGTTAGCTTCGATTCCTAGCATAATTTATAATATTTCTGTTTATTCCTGACTTATTTATCATCTTACTAATTATAAACTTGATTTTGATTAAGAGAATGTATATTTCGACACATACAATAAGGCACATAAATGAAAAGAGCAACGCCCTATTTTGTTACAAGTCGGTTAACTAGAACTCAGTTGTGAAGCATTTAACCTATTTTAACAGTTGTATAAGGGGTTTTAAATTTTGTATTAATAAGTATATTTTTAAAATGACTGACAGCTTAATTCCAAAGTAGATAGCCTGTTGTTTATTTGCATTTGTAGTAGATATTAGTGGCTAGTGGTTTGGCTCGCTACCAAACCTAAATGTGATCCGGTTGCTTTTGTACGATATTAACACTGTTAAGTCCGTTGAGCTCGTAGCCCGTAGCTTGGAACTCGCGGCTCGTAGCGTATAGCTTGTAGCTCGTAGCTGGAATCCTGTAGCAAGTAGCAAGTCATTCAACTAATGGTACAAACGAATTTCCAGATTACAAAAAAAGTTAAACATTGAACAATTTTGTTTTTTTTTCGCATAAAAATAAATTGCGATTTTGGAACAATTGCACATTAACGAATGTGTTAAAAAAAACATAAAAGCGAAATTGCCGTACGTAATAACGAAAATTTGCCACCGCTTTAAACAAAACATCGACAAATATTGTAAGGAAGTTGTAAACACGGAAATAAATACCGCCATTTTGTGAACTTTTCCGAGCAAACTCCAGTCGAGGCTTTAATGATGTTTAATAACATCAACTTTGTAATTTATTCAGCTTACGAATGGTCGCGTTGCTTTGTTTTTGAGTGTTTTTGACAAGTTAATATTACTTATTTACAACGGGGTGGGTAGAATACATAAAAAAACACGATTTAAAGTTTTACAGAAACGGGATTCCATTACCACATTTGAGCTTTTTGGACTTCGTTGTTCCTTAATAATGAACTTTATATTGGTCAAAATCATGTCAGTTTGACAAATCAAAAATATATAAAATACCAAATATTTTTTTTACATTTAATTTGATTCATTATGATGACAATCCACCAAGGGGTTACCCAAAGTAAATTCGCTACGTACCGAATCTATAGCGAACGTCTATAATGTATGAAACCGACATTGACGTTCGATATCATGTGGCAATCACATGATTTTATCGAATGACAATGTCAGATTCATACATTTATGTAGATTACATCAGCGATAACGCTAAACGATAAGTACTTTGGGTAGCCCCGCAGGTGACGATATTACCACATAATAACCTAATTCAGGTTCAAAAACAACTAATTATGTCGTGACTTAAGTAGATAAAAGTATATTTTCTATGTGATTTCATATAATTAAGTTGACAATTCGATCACATCATGCTAGAAATAAACTATTAGGTGACCACTTTCACGTTTAAAAATAACTTCAAAAATGAACTATATTTATATGAATAACATGACGTTACACGTGGAAAAAAGTACCTATAACTCCTCTAGTAAGTGATTTTTATTAAAAAGACCCAATGCCTTCAAAGGGTATGCGCTTCTTAGCATTTTACAGCTTTAAATGCCTTTAAAGCTGTCACTTAACGTTCAATTTTAACTATACGTGACGTGAAAATCGTTACGCACGTCAATTTGAACTGCACAGTCGAACTGTACAGTTTCCAGTTTTTTCTTCACACTTCAGTTTTTAACTAAGCAGTCGAACTGTAAAGTTCCTAGTTTTGTCTACACACGTCAGTTTTAAATGCGCAGTCGAACTGTATAGTTAAAACTGAGCATTTACAGCCGGCGTAACAATTAACACTTATAACATAAAGAAGAAATATTTGTAGGACTATTTTTGCATAATTATTACGCTTAAAAACAACTTGAACAACATTAACTTTATTTACTGCGTTAATTAAAAAAAAACATCATTGTAGAGTCGGTACAGATCACCTAGTATATATAAAATACATTATTTGTCATTATTTTAGTCTAATTAGTGAATGCAAGAAACTTTTCCAACGTGGATGTAATGTGTTATTTTTACGTATTCATAGAATTAACACATCTCATCTGATGACGAACGAAAATATTCCTATCATGTTGAATTCCACCGCGACGTGTGATTGATTGATCACAAACGGATTCGTTTATCGTTAAATTATTTTTGGAAAATGTTATTTATAAAAGATATAAAATGTTTGCACTTTTATAAATAAGAATTGGTAACATTTGAAACTCAAACATTTATAGACAGATATACAAAGAAGAGTGGAAATATACATTTATTATTACAAACACAATTTATATTGGACGAAGAACATTGCGACTCAAGTTATTATTATTACTATTAGGACATAGTAGTGTAATGTGAAACGCAGAGCCCAGGACAGAGCGAGCTGGCGGCCCACTGTGGACTCCCTCTGCCCCACTTCGGGGATATAGGACTTTAAAGTAAAGTAAGTGTAGTATAGTTCGACTCATGAGGGCTCCATTTTTTCACAACTCCACGACTTTTGCGTATCTTCATACATATCTGAATTTCTTCACCAATATGTGCAGGTTGCATCACGATGTTTTCCTTCACCGTAAGAGGGTCGGGTAAATATGATTAATAGGACATAAGATTATGTTTAACACGAGATCCTTGAGGGGGCTTTTTAATTAAACGCTGACAAAAATACATATAAAATGTGGTTAAAACTGTATTACGAATACCTGATTTTTAAAGCCGGCTACAAACGTTCAGTTTTAACTGTACAGTTGAACTGTACAGTTCTCAGTTTTGTGTACACACGTCAGTTTTAATGCGCAGTCGAACTGTACAGTTAAAACTGAGCCTCTGTACCCGGCTTAAATGGCATTAATATTTTCGACTTTACATCTTCAGATAGAATTAATTATAACAATAGATATAAATTACTCTGAGAGAGATAAATTAAATAACAAACAATGGGTTGGTAATAATTAAAATTCAATTAAGTCGAAATCTCTCGTATTGTAAGCGTTGGTGGCCGCTAATTTGCAAAGCCTTAGACTTTCTAATTAGCAAAGATAACGCTGCGAATCACGTCTCATCTTGTTAAGCTTAAATCTCTTGATAAATAAGCGTTATTAAAAATATGTAATTAAAATGTAACTACTTTTTTAGGATGGCATCTCCTTTAGTAAGTTTATGAAATCAATCTTTTAAATGACACAAAATATTAAAATACTAGTTGTGAAATCCAAACATTAAGCTGAAAAATAAAGCATTTACACTTGATTTTTTTCGGGTATCACAACTATATTACTGTTATCAATATATCTCCATAACCAGGGGGGTTATCCAAAGCACATACGCTTCATGCTAACATCATAAATGTATGGAACTGGCAATGACAATGACGTTCGATACTTCATACGTGACCAGCATTGTCAGTTTCATACGTTTTAAATGTTCGATATAGAATCGTTTTGTAGCGAATATACTTTAGGTAACCCTCCAGATCGCCATAAATCTTTAAAAAAGGGACAATAAAAGTCTCAATAATTCATATCACAATAGCTACATATTTATCCAAAGTGGGAACGTTAAACGTTTAAGCTCATACATTCCGAGACCCGTACAGAGGCTATTCTGTGACGTTATTACAAAAATGAATGATGATAATTGCCTAAATTGCCGGCTGTATTGAACAAATCGCTTTAGGCTCGAATATCCCATGATTCATATAATCATAAGAAATATATTGTTATACGATATAAATAATTACAATAACAAATTACACTCGTGTTTGTGTAACTAATAATTTAAAAAAAAAAACAAAAGCAGTCCACATAAGTCTAATCTAATAATTATATTACATATCAAGTTCATCTTAGAAGTCAAGCCGTTTAGGCTAAAGGTAAAAAATATATAGTCATATGGGTTCGTTAAATGTTACGAGACATAATACTGCCCTGCTTACCAGTTATCCTTATTTTCTTTCGACGTTTTTTTTTTACTTTTCTAGTCACTTTCCTCAGTAGATGGACGTACTGTAGTAAAACCATTACAAACGTTTAGTTTAACTGCACAGTCGAACTGTAGAGTTAAAACTCAATGTTCACAACTAGGTAAGGTCATGCATGCAATGCTACTTCGAACGTCGTTGCTATAAATAATTTGCGGTCTAGCTTCATTGCGGAAAGTTTTCTATATATACATTGAATATGAATAATGATTCTAAATGTTTATACCAAGAGCGCCGGAGGCTCATTTGCTTAGCACTTGACTTGTAAACTGAAGGTCCCGAGTTCGAATTCCGCCGTGTACCAATGTGTTTTTCGGTTTTATTATGTACATATTTACCCGACGATCTTACGGTGAAGGAATACATCGTAATGAAACCTGCAACATATCGGCGAAGAAATTCAAAGATATGTGTGAAGTCACGCAAAATACACGCAAGTCGTGGAGTTGCGGAAAATAGATCCCATCATGGGTCGAACTTAACATATTTATACCATACAAAACAAACTTAAATTGTAACTTTTTTGTATGTGTCGAATTTTAAAAGTGTGACAGACAGATTATCTCTTAAACTTGGATATAATTTTAATTCGAAATTGGACAATGATTAATATTATTCTGTTACAGTTTGTTATTGATATTCCTATAAATATACAACTTGAAAGTCGAGTATAGTATCGAACAAGTCGAAAATTGAAGGCTTAGGCACGTCGCGTCCAAATATCATTGTCTTCAGAACTGTCTCGAGAAATCCCTTTGTGTATTGTAAAAGTATTGAAAGGTAAAATATACTTATTTATTTATTAAACTTTATGTGGATGTCGACATATCAAGAGTAATATAATATGTAGCAGGTATTTAAAGCATTTTGAAATAAGAAATGATTATAAGAGCTTAGTAAAATTGTAATTATAAAAGTATAGTTTACTATATTGTTTACTAGCTGTTGTTCACGACTTCGTCCGTGTGGAATTAAAAAATAGACTATGTTACTCGGTAATAAAGTAGCTTTCTAATTATGAAAGAATTTTAGGAATCGGCCCAGTAGTTTTTGATTTATTTCAATATATACAAAAAAATAAATCTTTTCTCTTTATGATGATATGTCAGATTTTTTATTTTTATATCGTTCTAAATATAGTGCTTACTTAGCAGACGGTCTTCGTCTAGTGGCGATATGAACTAGATATCCAGCGCAATGGGGAGAGAAACACTTTCAGCAGACAAGAATGCAAGCTTATAAATTGTCTTGCACTTTCTTAGATAAAAGCACTATGTTTATACTTCGCGTTGCAAACTTAAGGTTGTTGACATCTATTTTTTAGTTTATTAATAGTTTTCATACAAACTTGTCACTTTAAGTGTAAAAATAAAAAAATTGACTCCATACCCTTACATAGCCTCTATGTATACGAGTGTACACATCATATATTCACTATTATGAGATTGCTTAAAGCCGGCGTTACAGGCGTTCAGTTTTAACTGCGCAATTTTAACTATTTCGACTGTGCAGTTCAGTCTCCTCCTCCCTAGATTAAGGGTAGGCAACGCATCTGCAATTGCAGATGTCTATGGACAGGGGTCGCTTCGGACTTTTCGGAAAATCCTGTTGGCCACTTACTCGTTTGTCACTTTGTATTATAAAAAAAAATGACGTGTGTACGTCATTGTACAGTTCTGAGTTTTACCCACAAACGTCAGTTTTATTGCGTAGTAACTACAGGTAAAAGTGAGCGTCTGTAGCCGGCTTAATACGAACCATTTGTGTACGAAGAACATTAAAATAAAACATATGTGATACGTCAGTGAAAACCAATCGTTATAAATATTTAGTAGTACTAAGGCTATAAAAACATATCCTACTATTTTATTGACCGTACCAGATCACTAACCTACATACTGCTTTTTAGTATCACACGACAAAATTGAACGATATTCATATTACATGTAATGTTTTCTATTCTATCATTTCAGATTGTTTTACATTTTTAAAACATAAAAATATAGATTATATAAATCGAAAATAAAATAAATATCTCGTGTTACTAGTTAAACTTGGGATATACTATTAGTTCTACTAATTAAACCGATTCTGGTTTAATTTTGTAACGACGTGTAATTTCTCCCAACTTACATATTATAGGACAGTATAGTAAAGGGTTATTGTAACTTGATTTCACACTAATTTTCTAAATAATTTCGTAATAGGAACCCTAATAGGGAGCATGGGATTTTCAGTTTAAATATTAACTTTATAATTAACGAAAGGCCGGTAATTTCCAGAAAGGTTTCCCTAAGGGTAACATTTATCTTTGAACATGAAATCAGTAGGCTTAACTCTTTCTCTTTAAATTACACTAAATGCTGAAGAGTCCGTCGAGGTTTTTGTAATTATTTCACGGGTAATTGGACTGTCCACGTCCCTTCGCGGCTAATTTAGTTTGAGCTTAAAACTTCTGTTTGAAAGCTTTTTAAATAAGATTAAATTTTATTAATATTTGACGTAAAAGTTAGCTAGTGATTTAAATATAGAATATCTGTGATATTTAGTTCATATGGTCAATTGATAGATGGCGCTGTACAATAATGTAAATATTTAAAATCACGATGTATAAAATTACTGTTGATAATTAAAAACATTGCAGTCTCTACCGATTTTCCTTTTATACCATTTAATAATTCACAGCATATTTTAACGTGAATCTTAAGAAACATTCAACCTCCTAGTTTAACTTAATAGTATTACAACCATACATTTTATTTTATGCGTATGCGTGACTACAGCCATTGTGCAAAAGTGATTTTAGAACCATTACACTCAATAATGAACTCTAGCAACTAAGCAATAAGAGTCATATTCCAATCATGTACATGAAACGATATAATGATGCTATATAATTTTGAGCTTTGTAATGTCTAGACTAAATTACAACGTCACTAATTCACTAATGTAAAGCCTTTTAGCTATTTGACTGTTTTACGTCAATACATTTATCCTAATGGTTATTAGGAAATATTAACTACTAGCGACCTTCCCCGGCTTCGCACGGGTGCAAAACTGATACTAAATACACTACCGAAATACTGTGAACATTGTATACAATGTTCACAGTATTTATAACAGCCATACTAACAATAATTGAACCCGTGCGAAGCCGGGGCGGATCGCTAGAATATATAAACCTAAAACTATATAAACCTTCCTTATGAATCACTCTATCTATTTAAAAAAACGCATCAAAATCCGTTGCGTAGTTTTAAAGATTCAAACATATATAGGGACAAACATAAAAAGGCGTTATTGTTTTATACTATGTAAGGATTTAATATTTTCCGGTTAAGTATCTGAAAGGTTCTATTTTCATATCCGCGCGGATGACGTCACGAGCAATAGTATCCAATAAATATGTAATGAAATGAGACGACGATAACAAAAGAGACGAATATCCTCAGCGTACAAAGCGTACATAATAAGTAATAAGCTTAGATAGGATTAGCAGTTGACATTAACAATGCCGACATAGTTCTAAGAAACTTTACGTGCCTTTGTACTAATGAGAGGTTCACGGCTTTCATCTTACGGCGCTTGAGTCTACTTTGATATAGTTCCGTATAAGTCTGCATTCACACAACGACTTTTGAACGTCGGCGTTGGCGTTTTTTTAACGCTCTCGCTCCATACGATCGATGTAAAATCACTCTTGTTTCGTTCAACCAGCTCGCTAAATGCAATGCTTAGGAACAAAAAAGCATCGCGATTTAAAAACGCCGTCGTATGAATAGATACATGGAAATCCATTTGTTTTATTTCAACGCTTTTTAACTCGCGTTGAAAAAGCGCTCGCGTGTATGGGGTTAATGTTCTAATAAAGAAATAGGGTAGTACATTTTTAATTGTATAATAGAACAAACGAGCTCGATTCTGTTTTTTTGGCGGGACTTGTGATACGATTATCATGCCCAGTTTTAAGTAGAGCTCTTAATAAAAATAACTGCCACGAACATACGAGTATGAGACGCCTTGCTATGAGATATATGTAGGTATAGCTAGCAGGTATAAGTCTTTAATGTATTCTATATGTTTTTCTACATTTTTGATCTTTCAAATATTATAAAAGTAATATCAAATTTCAAAAGTCGCATCTGCCGACATTTAAAATGCATAGCATATTGAAATTGTATTTTCACATTTTTATGATATCGAGGTCACGCCTTAGATCGGATTCCACCGGGTAAGATGCAATCGCGTGTGAAGTTCGTGTCAAAAGATTATTTGAAAGTTACATAAACTTTATACTTAACGGACATTTATACTTTACTTAAATTAAAACTTTATTAATGGGAAGGGGACGTGGATTGGTGGGAGAAGGGACGCATAGGAAGAGGTATTATCCTTTTGATGTGCGTCTCCTTTTCTGTAGATTAAGGGTAGGAGCCTGCAATTGCAGATGTCTATGGGCAGCGGTCGCTTCTCTTTTTCAGCGAATCCAGGTGACCGCTTGCTTGACACTTTGTTATATTTAAAAATATATATTCAATAGTAAAAGCCGTAATAATCAAATTTTATATCTAAGTTACTCAAGAAGCTGAGCTCCAGTTGTAAGTAGATATCAATATTATGTAACTTGTTTTTCTCCACTAAGGGAAAAACAAATTCCAATTTATTAGCTTGTTTTATTAGAATATATTGTACAAGGAAGATGTTTAAGTGATTTATTATACACATTATAGTTTCTTAGTCGTTTTATGAAACTAAAACGAAGATACTTCCCAAGTGTAGATTTACTAAGAAAAAAAAGGACTGCTTTATTTTTTTTATTTATCATAACAAAAAGTTACATTAAATTACTTAACAACTCTTAAGTTAACAAAAAAACTTTAAAATAACTTTACTGCAGTATTTTTTTATTATTTTTCGTGTTTTTTTTTAATTTATCTGTTATAATGATGGATTTTCATCCATCTACTATCTTTAGTAGAAAAAATAATTAAAAATATATCAACAAAAAATGTATTCGGAATAAAAATGAATATGAAAAGGCGTAGGTAGAATTAAAGTCGGCCGAATGAGGTGTTTGTATTGTTCAAACTGGTATAATGAAGCGGAAATATTAAAAAAGAAATTCCAAGGCGAAAAAAACCGGCCCAAGGCACTGTCTTACTTTACCGAGAAAATTGAGAAAATGTAAGGGGAATACTGTTCTAAAGAAATATTCAGCTACCATAGTAATGAAAGACTAACGACCGAATTCTGAATCGAATGATAAAGTAAGCGCTGCTAGAAATGTTATAGACGTGAAAATTTGTATGAAATTAAAAATTCATATAGCTAAATGCTATTTTTATTAATTCCTCGAAGACGGAGTCGCCGGCGACAGCTAGTGTTTTATTTAAAAAAAGACGCTTTTGCATATACCAGAGGTAAGCGTTCGCAATGTTCAGTATATAGACGGATATGACATGCCCCTGCCGTAGGGAAATGGAATACGTTGCAATGTAGGAATGTGTTATCCCTTAGGACTAAGATGGATTGCAAACGAGTTAATTGCTTTCAAGTTGATTGAAAACGATTGTTACATTTCAATAAATGTGTATTATAATATTGTGTATATTATTGCCGAGACATTAAAATATAACATCAACTCTGTAAAGCCGGCTACTCACGCTCAGTTTTAACTGCACAGTCGCACTGCACAGTTCTCGGTCTTGCCTACACACGTCAGTGTTAACTGCACAGTTAAAACTCATTATTCCGGTTAAAAAACGGAGCGTTTGTAGCCGGCTTAAACTCTCTCATTTTTATAAAATAATCTGTCAACAAGAAATAAAGTAATAAAAATAAAACTATGCTAAATACTTTATTTAGTTAAAACGGATAAAAACTCACGTGTAATTTTCGGTGAACGGTACCGACTAGTTTCGAAATCTTCGGGAGTTCATTATCAGGGCGAGTCATAGCAGTTTTAACTAAATAAAGTATAATAATGTCTCAGTAAAGTTTGAACTATGTTAAATATGTCAAGAAAAATGTAAGGAAGGGTTAGTGACCTAGAAGAATTCTCACAGAGCTTACTTGAGTCGGAATGTAGCAAGACGAAAAAGCGGCAAACGGAAAAGTGAAACGCATAAATCTTTCACAATTATACATCTTATAATTTATATATCTTTATCTCTACCAAATACTAATAAACAAAATAAAATTATTTGCTCTTTGCATGCAGTCGTTCACTTTAAAATTAACTTAAACCGGCTACAAAAGTTTAATTTTAACCGCGCAGTTTTAACTGTTGAACTGTACCGTTCTCAATTTGAGTGAGCGTCTGTAGTCAGCTTAAAATTCTGAAAACTGTAATTTAATTTCTATCGCCTATTAAAATTAAGCGTTATATTTTTAAAAATAATGATTACAAAGGCGTCTATTCGTTTTAACCGCGTTCCAAAAGAAGGAGGTTATCAAATCAATTTTTGTTTTATAATAATTAAACAAACTACGTCATTAGGAATCGTTAAATCGGTTAGGGAGTTACTGAGTAAAGATTTGGTATAAGATATATACACTAATCAACTGTTTAAATTATTAAACTACTGGGAGATCATTATGTCCTGAGTTAACGAAAGTATACAATCTACATAAAAAAATTAAAATTTAATATATTCTTCCCGTACAAAATCTCGGTGACATAAAAACCATGTCTTGGCAAGCTCGGGGGCACGTAGGCGCTTGACACTGCGCCCTCAGCTGTAGGGCTCTCCGCCGCAAGAGGCTCCCTTCAGCCCAAGACTAAACATTCCCGGAATTTGCTTTGTTTCTACATCTGTAACGATGAAGGAACATCTTTCTAGTACCACCTAATTCTGTAGCTCGAATGAAGACTGGGTTCTAGTCTTATTTTTTTACTATACGATTAGCTTTCTTATTTCTGAAATACTGCTAATATTATTAATAAAATTCTGGAGTGTCTTACAAACAAACGATGACACGTCGCACCACTTGGGTTTTGTAATTCTGTGCCCTGTTTATTGACGTGAACTGAATATCGGTGTCCACGATACAGGCATTGCCTAAGACACTAACTACCAGATTATGTAGTAATTTAATAGAAATTGTAACTTTATGTAAAAAAAAATGTTCATTTTCAATTCTATACAAATTTTGACGTCTGTAATATTGTAAGCACCTACACCTGTAACACTACACCTGTAACACATTAATATTCGTTTCAGTATTCCGCCATTAGTAAACTAAATAATTAAAAGTACTTAGACTATAATATGCCGTGTGAAAATAATAAGACATCATTTTAGAAGAAAGACCTTGATTTTATTTGCAAAGTACTATTATCATAAAAGTTAGCTTTTTTTTATGTTGAAATACATAGTTGGAACAATTTCAATACTGCATTGCCTCAGAGAATTTCGTCAAGGTTAAAAAAATGTCCTTCACGTAAAACTATGGGAAAACAAATAGTTATTTAAAACATGAATAAATATTTGTCTTTTGGTTAAATTCCAATAGCTTTTTTCTGCATTCTGTTTGGCAATGTTTTCGTCCTTGAATCTTTACATTAAAATACTTCCAAACTATTTAGAACACGATTTAAAAATATTAATTTGTACAAAGTAGCTTAAGCCGGCTACACACGTTCGGTTTTAAAACTGTATAGTTTCAACTATGCAGTTAAAATGTTAAAGGTTTCGACCCATTATGGGCTCCATTTTCCGCAACTCCTCGACTAGCGCGTATTTTGCGTGAATACACATATCTTTGAATTTCTTCGCCGATATGTGCAGGTTGCATCACGACGTTTTCCTTCACCTAAGCGCGTCGGTAAATATGTACATATAAAAATCGAAAATCGAAAAACACATTGGTAGATGGCGAGATTGGAACTCGGGACCTGCAGTTTACAAGTCAAGAGCTAAACCCCTGAGCCACCGACGCTCTACTAT
>QDHC01006160.1:60790-71008 GCA_013186455.1 Papilio dardanus tibullus
AAAGCTACAGACGCTCAGTTTTAACTGTACAGTCGAATTGTACAGTAATAATAATTGACATCCCTCCCAAAAAAGGATGAACTTACTTTCATTGCAGATTAATCTCACAAGTACTTATTTGTATTAAACAAAGTCGCTTTCTCTGTCCTTATATTCCTATGTATGCTTAAATATTTAAAACTACGCAAAGGATTTTAATGCGGCTTTTTAATAGATAAAGTGAATGAAGGGGAAGATTTATAAGTATAATTAGCGACTCGTCTCGGCTGCACACGAGTGCAATTAATTACTATAGCTGTTATAGATAACGTTCACAGTTTCTCTGTAGTGTATTTAGTATCAGCATTGCACCAACAAGTTATAAATATAACCGTAGTTATATCACGTATTCGCTTCAACTAATTTACATCTAGCTATTCATAACCGTTAATGTCTAAGTAAAAGTAACGAAACTCGAAAACTTCAACAGAATATTTATAAGTGCTGCGAATACGTGCACCGCATAGTCACTGCACTTAATTGTACTTTATAGTCGGTTAAATATGAAATTGTAAATTCAACTGCAGTGCACAAAGCAGAGGACTTTAAAACGATACGATGCTATCAATTTTTATGCTTTTTTATTCCATATACTAATACTGATTAATGCGGCTAAAACTCACGTATATTGTTCTGGTAACGGTACCGACTAGTTTCGGACCATCAGCGATATCGCCAATGGAATAGTACTTCGGGTAGCCCCTCTGTTTAGACACAGAGATAAATTTTAAAATTGTTTGCGAGTATTAAGTTTTTGCACACTAGTTGTAAATCAAATCTTGTATATCAGATTAATAATGTTACGTGATGTATAGACCGTACTAGACTCACTATAATCACAAGCTACATGCAAGAATCTGGTACTATGTAATTGGGCCTTAAGCGTAGTTCAACGTTGTACCTATTTGAAATTGACAACGTATTTCAGTATTTGGTACTCAATGCCGCTGTGACCGCAGGCCGAGTTATATTGTCTGATACCAAGGTAACGTGACTCTGTCATAGATATCAAAACCACGAAATGCTTCCAGGTTGCAAGGCAATTTACTAACTTATTTATAGTTAACAAATACCTATTTATTCAATTGCTGGTGGTGTTTAAGTATATCATTACATAGTATAAAACAAAGTCGCTTTCTCTGTCCCTATATCCCAGTGTATGCTTAAATCTTTAAAACTACGCAACGTATTTTGATGCGGTTTTTTTTAATAGAGTGATGGAAGAGGAAGGTTTATATATAACTAGCTAGTATCAGCATTACACCCGTGCGAAGTCGGGGTGGGTCGCTAGTTATGAATATTTGGTAGGTCCAATATGTTAGTGCTAAATTAATAGAATTTTAATTAATAATATCACTAGGTCCAATATTTTTTTGAAAGAAACAACATACGACTTGGTATTTTTTTAAACCCTTTAAAGTAGTATCTGTTATTACATAATTTAAAAAGTTAAAATATAAAATAATTTGAAATATTAATCTCGTAATCGTCCTTGATAACTCCGCAGTTATGTTCAGATGTTTATTTTTTCAAATTCATGTTTTATGATCTTTCCGCTGACCTTTACTTCTCTTTAAGTCTTAAATCATCTGTTATTTACGATTACATTTATGGGCCATATGTCAGTTGTTTCTTTAGACTTACGTTACGTTCACACACTTCGGAGAATTTATAATGTAATTTATTAGGTGACTAGCTTTTGCTGTGTGCAAGGAATTAAAAAAGTAACCCATCACTTTTTATAAACAGTTACCTATCTCTGTGTCAAATATTCAGACACTTACTCCCTTATTCCGGAAAATATGTATAAAGTACTGCGATAAACGAGGATCAATAAGTCGTCAAAGATACGATACTGGAGGATACTCGGAACCAAATAAGATAGACCAGGGGTCTCATTAGACCAAACAAGGTATCATAAGAAGTACCAGGAACAAGGATGTTCTGTATTTTGAAATATTTTTTTGAATGTATTAGTATCAAACGTAGAAAGTACAACAGTAATAACGCTGATTCTCGTTTTGGAATAAAACGATATTAGACGTTTTCGAACTATATTTCCGAGACCAAACGGAAAGCTACGAGTGAATTAAATAACTCAAGTAACGGTTAAAGCCTTGAAGCTTTAAAGCCATATAATACCTACACCTTACGGCTAACCAGCTAAGCGGCTAATACGGCTCTCTTTCAATCCGGGAACCCGAAAGAAGTTACGTCCGGACTTGAGCTTAGTAGTAAAGTTTAGGAAGTAAAGCCTTGTTCACACCAGTATAGTATTTTGGTTGAGTAGCAAGTATCAAATATCCGAAAAAAGGAATTACTACTTTACTAAAATGTTGCTGTTCGGACACGTTTAGTACCTAAATTACTTCCTACTCGACTTAAATACTAGCCTGGTGCGTACAAGGCATTAGAAACAATAGCAGCTTTAAAGGTGGAAAGTCAAGAATGAAAAAAAGGTATTTAGTAAGTTAAAATAGTAAAATAATATAGTAAAGTAACCTAAACTCTTTTGCAAAATTCAACTGTGAATAATATAGTTAGTTTCTCATAAACAAAATTAAGCAAGTAAGCTCGTATATAAGTTTTAATTTTATTTCAACCCGTAGCTCGCGCGTGTTTAATTCGAATAATGAATTAAAATTATGTTGGGGCGAGTCTCGGTTTTGTTTAAATAAGTACGAATTTCCAATTTATGTAGGTGTAATCCGCAGGGGACTGGACGTTGAGAAACTGGGACGCATTAATAATAATATATCGCATGACATACGTGGAATACTGTCAACTTCCTACCAGCTTGAATTTAAAATTGGAACGTAAGGGATTTATTTTTAAAAGCAAACATTAAAAGTGTACATTCTATTTTCTTGCTGGCCAGAATTTTCGAATGAAACATGTTGGTTTTTGATTTGATATTTAATTTCAAAAGATTGAATTGTTTTCTTTATTTGATGAACCGTAAAACATCGCATCTTGATAAGCCGACTGTTTCACGCTCTGTTTGCCGGCTCATTGGATTATTCGGCCTAATAAAAATATTTGTTCATCTGTGAAAGATGTTCGAGGAAAGGATTTATTCGATATTCGACTTATTTACAAAAGAAAATTCAACCGTACAATTTGTTGCCGAGATTGTTGTCATACTTTATTAAATATTCATAATTTACGATGATTTTATTTCAAGTTACCTAAGCATTCTTGCTTTGATAATATTTTTATTAATTTTCAGCTTGAGAGATTTGAGGAATTTCTTCTTTAGAATATCTTTGGAGTAATAGAAAATGTTTTAATATTAATTACTACGTTAAATCTAAAAAAATACTTAAAAAGTTTTTTATTGATTCCTATTTAATTGTACCTAGAATAAGTTTATGATGACCTTCTCTGTAAATCAAAAATGAATACTTTAAACATTTTTAAACTAAGCTTACATATAAATATGTACTACGTAAGATTGAACTGAAATTGTTTATTAATATTTAATATATTATGATATAAACAATTTTTATCGATTTACTCAAAGTAAAAATATTTATTTCATAAACCATGTTATTGTAAACAAATCTTTATTTTTAACGAAACGGATACGATGAACAAGCGTTTGAAAATGAATGATTTTTAGAAGAGATGAAATAAAACATTTTGCATTTGTAATAAACGATAGCGGTGTTATTTATAAAACACATTGTTCTTTAGAAATAATTTTGAAAAAGCTTTTGTAAATAAAGTGATGTGATACAAATGTGTTAACCAAGAAAGTGATCAAACTGATATTAGCACAGTTTATTTTACTTTGATTTTCAATTTCTTTCATCCGTCTTTTCTAAATTCTCTTTAGGTCTATCTCCACATTTCTAATGTTAGTGTTCCTCGGCCGAATAACTAGAAACCGGTGAAATACCACACAGAAGACAGGCGACAAATGGAAGCTATTCCATGTTTCGTCTAATGAATGTGGTGCCGGAGCGGAGGCCTAATTTTAGTCCACTTTGTCTTCCTATAATTTCCGTATAAGGTAATGATGGGAAGGGGAAGTAGATTGGCGTGGTAGGGGACGCATGGGAAGAGGTATTATACTCTTGCTGTGCGTTTCTTCCTCAGTAGATTAAGGGTAGGCAACGCACCTGCAGTTGCAGATGTCTATAGGCAGGGGTCGCTTCGGGTTTTTCAGCGAATCCTGGTGGCTTGTTTGCCACTTTGTATTATAAAAAAACAAAAATGTTGAACATTGAAAGGTCTTATGACCAGCTGTCAATTATTCTGTACTAAAACAGCTGGTTATTAGAGAATCAATAAATTTCATTTAATCACTACTGGGATTACTATAATGATTAGTGTACTAATACTAATATCTATAATATATGAGATAATTACATAGGATCGTGTTAAATAATTTATGCGTCAGTTTCAACGGGTCGTATCAGAATTAACATGGCGGCTTATCGTATCGTTAATTGTTACGGACTCCGGGGACTAATATATCAAATTTATGCATACTATGACAACTGTAGCATAGACAACACGAAGATAGTTTAATTATTATTCAGATATGTTTAGGACAAGAATAAATACGTATTTAATTAAATAAAGGATGGATGATTATGAAACTATGCGAAATATTTACAAGGGTCAAGCATATATTTCGTGAGGAAAATTCAGAAGACATTTCCGTAAACATTTTAACACAAGTAAAATAGTTTGCGTTATAAGCTTACATTTCATCCTTATCCTTATCCTTACATAGTATAAAACAATAACGCTTTTTATGTTTGTTGTTTACTATATATGATTGAATCTTTAAAACTACGCAACGGATTTTGTTGCGGTTTTTAATAGAGTGATTCATAAGGAAGGTTTTCATGTATAATAAATTCACAATATAATAGAGTAACACTGATAATTTAGAAGTTTTTAATATGATTTTAGCGCTTACATTACAAACTCTGCAGTATTTAGTATCAGCATTAGACCGATTTGCACCAGTGCGAAGCCGGGGCGAGTAGTTAATGTTAAGAATAAAAGAGTTTCACAAGAGTACAATTTGCTGTGTTATTACAATTCTGCAGCGGAAACTTACATTATTTATTTACAAAATCGAGCCCAATACGTCTTCTAACTATTGTTATGTTTTTGATGTGTTTTAAATTGACTTAATAATGTCTGAAAGTCACTATTACTAAGTCACTGACTAAATTTATCACTGAGTTATAATAAAGTTACTCAGTAAGCTAAGTTACTAATAACTAATAGGATCTTTTACTTCTCTTCTTATGTAATGGGGAAAAAGACGACACAATCTGATGTTTTCTAAACTTAGAAGTAGGTTAGGAAAGTAAACTTCAGTTTAAAAGTAAATTACATTTACAAAAAGCTAAAATCGAGTCTGAAAATCTAGGATAAAGTTTAATGTAAAAGCCAAATTGTGTCAGTCTTAAATCTAGTGTGAAATTACTAAAATAAATTCAGAACTCGTAACAATTTGTCATCTTTTAATGACTGCACTGTAATGGCAACGTTGAAGTTAACTTGTATCTGTATAAAGCCGGCTACAGACGCTCGGTTTAAACTGCACAGTTTTCACTGTACATTTCGACTGCACAGTTAAAACTGACGTGTGTAGGCGAAACTGAGAACTGTACAGTTCGGCTGTGCAGTTAAAATTTTAACTGTACAGTAAAAACTGTGAAGTTAAAAATGACGTGTGTAACTGGCTTTACTGTTAGGTTTTTAATGGGGAAGTAAATGTAATAAACATTCTTCTTAAAGTGGGAGTGTGTTTGAAATTCAATCTGGAAGTTTCGTAACGCGACACAAATTGGATTTAGGTTGTTCGAGATGCCATTACTTAGCGGCTATTACACTTAACTTTACTAACGCTATTGTATGTGCTTCCTTAACTACTAGAATATGTGAACATGAAATACGAGCTTGCACAATCTATAGTACTATGACTATTATCTTACTAATATTATAAGATATGTGTTTTGGTATGGAATCAATAAATAAAAGATACTTGGTCGATATCAAAAATTCTTTAACTTTGAAAAAGCTACATTATCTCTGAGTAACAAAGGCTATATTTATTACTCCTTTTAAATTATCCCGGACGACGTCGCTGGCAGAAGCTAGTCTTTAATAACGCTAAAAAACTTAAGCTGGCTGCAGACTCTCAGTTTTAACTGTACAGCTAAAAAACTGGACGTCTATAGCCGGCTTTTAAAACAAATGACTTTTCTCTATCAATCGTCGATTGAGTATTAAAATATCAAGAGAAAATACGATGCAAAATATTTCAAAATAAGGTTGAATACAAAAAGGCACCTTTGAAGTGGTATCTGTGGAAGAGATCGCCGCCGGCGACACGTTCGAGATTCAAATCTGTCGGAAGGCAGCTCTAGAGGGGCGTTACAAAGCCTTTGTCACTTACAAGAGGCCAACAGGGACATTTTGTACTTTTATTTTCTAACTTTATAATGTAGTAAATTTAAAGGAAAAATGTATAACGATTTTTTTATTGTTTTTTGTAGACATGGATAGGTATCGTTAGGTCTACAGTTTTTAAAGAAATCATAATTTTTGAAAGATTTTGGTCAGTGATGGAAATTGATTTATGGCAAACCGTTAGATCGACGCAGCGTGGGAAGGCCTCACTCAAGATGGACCGATGACCTGGGGACCCTATGTTCAACTTGCAGCAGTGCACTGGATGCGCGTAGCGTAGGACCGAGCATGGTGGCAATCGCTGGGGGAGGTCTACGTTCTGCAGTGGACGATTATAGGCTGATGTGATGATGATGAAACCGTTTAATCTTTTATATTCTACTATTTCTGTTTAAATCTCCCGAAAGAAGATCATGATGTTCTTCTACTTTATGGCCACCATGCACGGACTGCTTACGATACAAAACTGTCGGTACCTACTGCTTGAACAGTTCGTGTATTTCAACCTTTATAAGTCAATATATTGGCAGGTTTTAGTAGCAAACGTTTCTGTTTAGTTCATTGACTCGGAAATGCTCCTGGAAATTCAATCTGGCAGTCGTTGAGGCATACATTGAATCAAAGCCAAGCGCCACGTGACAGTCGTTTGTAACTTAAAAAGGAAATTGTTACTAAAAGTCCTTGTTTTTAGTAAAAAATACCTAATAATGTTTGATAAAAAAAAGTTACATTTTGTATTATTAGAAAAAAAACAGCAGGAGTAGTCGATATGCATATAAGCTTTTTTTACTCTTAATTTTCCTTATAAATAATTATATTTGATCTGCTCTACTCGGTTATTCCTTGCTTATTTTACTCGTGATACAATATTATTGTGATTCAACATCGTTAAAATAAGGCGTAACACGAAAAGTATTGATTTTCCTTGATAAAATAAATCCTTACCCAATATAGGAAAGGAAAGTCAAATGTAGCGAAATACGAGTATGATCGGAATAACAAAATCGCGTTCCTTGCGTTCACGCTTCGTGTCCGATTTTGTGATGCGGTTTGCTTGAATTCAGGCGTGAGTTGTCATAAGGTTGCGTACACATCTGGCGAATGAGATACTGCAAGATGTGACGCACTCTAATATGCATACAAAAGAATTGATATACGTTGAAAAAGTTTAAAGAAAATTTCATAATGTCCCTCGTGTGATAAAATGTATCTAAAAGATTTCAATACATTATTATAAATACCTTTTGTACAGAGTTTTTAAATCTACATCGTGAACAAATCAAGGTGATGTAGACGTAACACTTTTTTTGGCGTAGAAACGTCTAACATTGGTTGCGGTTTATTTACAATTGTCTGATACGAGACTTTGAAACGACACAATAAAACACACAAGCGAATTGTGTAAACAATGTTTGCTCAATTACCTATAAATACAATTTAAAATGGTACATATTAACACAACAAGGAATCTCCAGAACTTCTCAAAGGATCACGATTTTTTTTTGCACAGATGTAGAACATAGGCCACTTATTAAGTTGTTTATTTAATTCCGTGGTCACCGAATCGCGGACGATAGCTTGTCACTACATAGTACTTATAAAACAAAGTCGCTTTCTCTGTCCCAATATCCCTATGTATGCTTAAATCTTTAAAACTACGCAACGGATTGTGATGCGGTTTCTTTTAAGAGTTAGAGTTATTGAAGAGGAAGGTTTATATGTATAATACCATCCATTAAATAGTGGAGAAATACTGTTATTTTTTAGGTTTCTAATGTGATGTCGTAAATAATTAAATTTTATATCTGATTGCACCTGTGCGAAGCCAAGGCGGGTCGCTGGTAAAATATAAGGTTAGAAACGCCACATTGGTAAGCGGCGGCATATTGCGCTGACATGTTTCATTGTGGCTTCCATCATGTCTGCGGCCGACATAAATACATCATACGTAAAGTTATAGAACAAAGCGTTTACTGCAAACTTAACAGTACCAACATATCTTTATTACAACGATAATAATTGTGTTAGTGTGACTCACATGCGACCAACATGGAAACAACTTTGATTAAATTAACTGGTTTCTGTTAAAGTTCTAATTAAAAGATAGCAGACCAAGCTCAACTTATTTAAGTTAATTTAACAAAATACTAAAGTAAGGGTTTATGTTAATATAAAAATAATCGGACTGTCTAGTTTAGACCCCTTGAAGAATTACACGAAATGAATGATAGGTCAATAATCAATTTACAACTAACAAATATTTTGGCAAATATTTTTACGTACAGAATATTTAAAACGAAAACAAATAAATCTTTTGCATGATATAGTGAACGTCATGATAAAATTCAGAGAAAATTAACAGAATTGATACGAGTAGTATGTACATTTGTTTATCGTCCAATGGTCCGGAAGCGCTTTGGGAATTGAATGTAAGTTGGCGAGGCACGAATTGAATTTAGGTGCTAACGCCTCCGCGTCGCCAATAAACTTCATTTATCTTCTGTAAAATATAGCTAAAGCTTTTTTCACGCCAGGATAGTATTCGAGTAGCAAGTAATAAGTATCCGAACAAAGGATTTACTAGTCTACTCTACTAAAATGTCGCTGTACGGAGACGTTTAGGTACTTAATTAATTGCTACTTGACTAAAATATTATCCAGGTGTGTTCAAGGCTTAATTGAGTCGATTGTCAGATTTGTATTGTCTCATTATATTAACTTACGTAGTAAGGTTCGACTCATGATGTCCTCCATTTTCCGCAACTCCACGACTACCGCGTATTTTGCGTAAATAACTTATGTAGTAATAATATATTCAATAATTTATATTTAGTCAAGTTACAGTTTATAAAAGTTAGATTATAAACTATCGAAAATCACAATAGTTTGGTAACATCCACATGTCTGTGTTTGAAATCAATGTAAGCACATCTTCGAATCCTCTGTTTACATACAAAATCTATTAAAAGATTTATTATTGCTAGCCGGCTTTTTATTTTATGACTCACTGATGAACTACGTGAATTTCTTTATAGTCGTGCAAATATATACAATACACAAAGTATTCATTTATCTCATATGTTATGACCGTGTTCATTCCATAATGGTAACTTCCTTTAAAACTATAACTTTAATGTTCTAGATCACCCAAAGTCTTCAAACATCTTATTTTTCTTAGAAAATGATTTTCTTGTAGGGTTCTTATTACTGATATTTCGTTCTTCATTCGGGCCTGTTGTGGAATAAATTTTAGGCAGATGCAAGGTATTATTGATTAAAGTCTAAAACAATTGATGATCAATAAAACTTTCATTACATGTTTAACGTTGCATTTACGTGTAGCTACTCTTAAAAGCTTCTATACGTTACCAGTGTTAAGGTTTATTCCTTTACAAACTGTTTCTCTGAAGTGATATAAGTAGTCAATAAATCCCACTTTCATTGTTGCAGGAAACTAGCCCGATTTATGCCTTGGTGATTTTTAACTCAGAGCATGTTTACGAATCGAACGCGTTTCGTAAATAGATCGGGACTTTTTAAACATTAGTGAGCCACGTGTTGAATAATATTAAACGCTCGCCGTTCTTTTCAGGTGGCAGTATTAATTGAGAATGGCGTCGAGGGCGAGCAAATAGTGGTCGGCGGCTGGCGGCGCTGGGGCGGCCCTAGGGCGGCGCGATGGGCCGGGGGCGCGTGTAGCCAGCATGGAGGAGGACGAGCGGCGGCTGTCGTTCGGCC
>QDHC01006160.1:97705-112811 GCA_013186455.1 Papilio dardanus tibullus
CAACACCTGTGCCGCAAATACCACTAATACAAGTAAGTACGGTGCTCTCATAACCAAAGAATGGACGAAATAATTTTAGAGGGTGCAAGAAATGTGAGTAAGGCTTGGGGTCGGTGACGCCAAGGTTGATGGTAAAACAAAGTATATCTACGATAGGCAACAGATCCTTGTTAAAGATCAAGACTTGTTTTACTGACCCCATTAGAGGAAAGTACTTGTTAACCAATTGACAGAAGGGCAAAGCTGTTGGCAGATTGACAGAAGGGTCATTTCCGTTACATTGTATGAAGTTAAGAGGCTTTACTGATTTTGAAGAGGACTATGTTATTCAATTAGTATTTGAATCTGGTGTGTTGTAGAGGTAGCGTAGAAGGTTCTACAATAGTTCCAAAAATGTAATCTACTTTATAGGAAAGTCAAATTCAAGAGACAACCCAAAGCAATCCGATCAAAACCGAAAAAAACTCGGAAAAGACAAAAAAGAAAGACGAAAAGAGCAGCATACAAGAGAAATATCCTCTAAATCCTGATTACCTGAATCAGATTGTGGTGTTAGGTAAAAAATATTTTAATTTTTTATTACAATAAGTAATGCACTCAAATTTTTTATGCATTTCAATTGTAGTAAAATTAAATAATTTATAAATTTTTGATTGCATTGCTTTAACGTTTGAGCACGCTTTAGAATAAGAGTGCACAAGGAAAGTATACACAACTTAAAGAATGAACGCTTTGCCGACACAAGAGCTCTTAACGACCGATTTCACTACAACTCTGAACTTCATAGAACAATAACTTTAACATTTTTATTTAATTAAGTAGTATAGATTCTATAAGATTTAAATATAAATTAAAAAATGCATGGTCTTCTCTTTCTTATTTTATCAACTTTTAAAGTTCAATAATTGAAAATTACGTCCTATAACTTCCAGCTTATTTTATCTTCATTTTGGCAACGTATAAAATAAACTAAATACTTTTTCATTGTAACCAATCTGTTACAGGTGATTCTTCTTAACATATTTCTATTTTTCCTTTATGTATCAATTATTATGTACATATTTAACGTATTTTAGATATCTTTCATCAAAACTACTCAAAATCATCACGCATAATAATTCAATAAACAATTATCAAATTGAATTATTTATTAACTGCATTTATTTTGTGTTCAAATTAATTAGGACTAATCAAGTAAATATTTCGATACAATATGAAATTGGTAGAACACTTTATTGGATGCAATGAATATTACTAACCTAAATATGCTAACTGTAAAGTATTCTACTGAAAAGTAAACATTATATTTTATTAATGAACTGAGGGTAATAGCTGTATTTGTATGTTAAATAGTTGAATCACTATATCAATAACAAAGTATATTTAAAATAGTGGCTGAAAAAACACGATTAGTCTCACAATTCTATGGAACGAAGCCATAGATCACGTTTAAATAACACTATTGCAATTTCGCTTCTACCCTCATTAATATCGCCAGGGGCGGACTGGCCATACAAGCACGCGCCCGAACTCCCCCAAGCGGAAACGACGAAAATTAATGAGCTCAGTTTATTGGCAGCCACGCACAAATCTCATATGGGCAATTTCGAGCAAAATTGCACTTACTTCACAGGTTAGTAAAACACTACAGATGCAAATGCTTCCGCCCCCCAGTCCACCCCTGTTCCTTACGGGAAGACTGCAGGGTATACTGCAAGCGGTCGATGTACTATCTGTCTATCGCTTTCATGTCGCATAACTAACATTCATATTAAAATCAATTTTATCCAAAATTAATTGAAACCGATGATACTTTTGAGCAATCAAATTAGAATCAACCATCCAAATGGTCAGTTTTTAAAAATAATTTTGTCAGACTCCAAGATAACAGAATATAAACGAATTGACTTTTTGATACCGAATATATGGTCCTGCGTCTTTCCTATTTAGCTCCTTATCTGCTTTCGTTTGCATGATCTTACTGTAAAAATGTAATACTAGAAATAACTGCAAAATAAAGCTTGCACTCGAAGATGTAAATTCTGCTTAATAACGCTTCTGCCATTTTCATATCTTTACAAATTCATGTGTCAGTGTTGTGTAAACTACGAAAGTTATTCAAATATTTAGTTTTTATTATTTTCTTAGATGAACTCGTCGACAGAAATTGCGAGTGCTGCGTTACTTGCTGCATAGACTACGAGACTTGGCTTCAGTTCCAGAATTGCTTGTATGGAATCGTAAAAGATCCTCTGTTCGAATTATTCATCACCACTTGTATCGTTTTAAATACATTATTTCTTGCACTGGAACACCACGGTATGAGCGAAAATGTCCGACAAGCTTTAGATATAGGGAACAAGGTACTTTTTGAAAATCGTATATTATAATTTCCAAATTAAATTGTCCTTAATTAATGCAGTTCTTTGCATTTTAGGTGTTTACCTCTATATTTACTTTGGAGTGTATTATGAAAGTGATGGCAATGAGTAAGGATTTCTTTTCATGCGGGTGGAATATTTTTGATTTGATAATTGTGTCAGCAAGTCTTTTGGATCTTTTATTTGAGCTTGTCGATGGTTTATCTGTTTTAAGAGGATTGCGCTTGGTAAGTGCACTACTTACGAAAATTTTATCTTGTATTAATACATACTTAAATATGTCTTTGTATGTTTTATTGCAGTTACGTGTGCTAAAGTTAGCTCAATCGTGGACTACGATGAAAGTGTTGTTAAGTATTATTATATCGACTATAGGTGCTCTTGGTAATTTGACCTTTGTTTTAGTAATAGTTATATACATATTCGCTGTTATTGGTATGCAGTTATTTTCTAAGTCATACACTCCTGAAAAGTTTGATCCAGATCCTGTGCCTAGGTATGTAAAATGTAAAATATATAGCATCCTTTGTTAGTACAACAAATTATATTCTAGCTGTATTATTAACTGTATATTTAATGTATATTTTTAGGTGGAATTTTAATGATTTCTTTCATTCATTTATGATGATATTTCGCATTCTGTGCGGTGAATGGATTGAACCTCTGTGGGACTGCATGCGAGCAGAGAAAGCGAGTGGAGCCGAAAGCTGTTTTTTCATTTTCCTTCCCGCTCTCGTCATGGGCAACTTTATGGTGCTCAACCTCTTCCTTGCCTTGCTGCTCAACAGTTTCAATAGCGAGGAGCTGAAAAATAGAAAAGAGGTAACACGTTGTTCTGTTTTCTACAAATTTATTCACAAATTATATTATGTGAAATTCTTAAATGGGTAATTTTAGGAGGTTGGCGAGGATTCAAAATTAGCAAAAAGCTTTGATAGAATACGTTCAATTGTAAGAAAAAAAGGTTTCCTTATATCGAGGAGTAAAGAGACTGAAAAAAAAACTAAATTAGAAGAACTAGTTAATGAATTTATGTTACAACAACGTGCCATGAAAGAGAACAAAGCATCTATACCCAGCGAGCAAAGGTATTCGTCGTCGGTGCAGGAAACTATTCTTTTTCCTCATGATAATATTTATAGTCACAGTTATCAAGAAGCTTTAAACAGGTATAACTTATTTTCATAAATGACTTCGTATCCTGGTTATATTACAAAGTTATCAATTATATTTTAGGCCAATTTCAGTAGGATCAGACTTTGCATATCCAAATTTATATCAGGCTGGTAACAATTTGAACCATGGAAGTCAGGAAACTTTAACAGATGTCCGTGATTTAGCAACTGAGCACAAAATAACGAGTATACGAGAGGACTCCAAAGAGAATTTAGATGATACCGCTTCGATAACGAATCAAGTGGTCGCTCAACGTTTGTTAAATCAATCTTCGTCTGGATACCACACGCAGCCGTCGGATTCTAAAGGTACTAATATTTTAGGAAAATAATTTTTTGGTTCGCTAAAAAGTTACAAAGGTATTTTCAAAAATTGAAATTGCCGTATGATAAATATTTTTTCTTTCTTATTTTAGATGAAAATGAGCAGTATGAAATGGCTCAAATGTCTAGTAGAACGACACCAGATAAAACTAGACGACAGGGGAAAGATTTGCAAAATATTTTATGCAAAGATATCATAAAAAGACCTGATGAAGAAGACATGAAACATCCGTGGCAGACATTAGTATCGTACGTGGACGAATTAACTATTGGCGGAAGAAAAAACTCTAAAGGACAATACGTTGATGCAATGGGAAAATTTCCAGGCTTTGGAAAAAGTAAAGAACCAAAAGTTCCTCAAGATTGTTTTCCTCGTCAATGCTACACCGCGTATGTATGGAACAGTTTCATTTTAAAGCCAATATTTTGAAGATTTTTGTAAATAACGAACTTTAAACGAAGTTCTTTTTCCCAACAGATGTTCTTGCTGGGATGCATGCATCCAGACGAATCTAGGGCAACGTTGGATGTTTATTCGTACTTTTATTTTACGTTACGTTGATACACCGGCTTTCGAATGGTTCGTTCTAGTTCTGATTTTCGCGTCCAGTATAACGCTGTGCTTTGAAGATATCCATTTAGAAAAAAATATACCACTAAAGAAAATACTTTATTGGACCAACCTCGGATTCTGCATGATCTTCGTGATCGAAATGTTTCTGAAATGGATAGCGTTGGGTTTTTTTAGATACTTCACTAGTTTTTGGACGCTACTGGATTTTACTATAGTTTTTGTATGTATATTTTTTTATGAACTCATTAATTTTATAGAGTGAGTGTAAAACTGTACGTATGTATTTCTTTTAGGTTTCCGTGTTTAGTTTATTGATAGAAGAAAACGAAAATCTGAAAGTGCTAAGATCTCTGAGAACTTTGCGGGCTCTAAGGCCGCTCCGTGCGATATCTCGGTGGCAAGGCATGAGAATAGTGGTGAACGCTTTGATGTATGCAATACCGAGTATTTTCAATGTGTTGTTAGTGTGTTTAGTGTTTTGGTTAATTTTTTCCATAATGGGTGTTCAGTTTTTTGGTGGAAAGTTCTTCAAATGTGTCGATGATGAAGGAGAATTACTTCCTTTAGAGGTGAGCAAATCTTCATTAAAAATAACTATTTTATGAACGTTTCACTTTTACCATATTTTAATAAATATTTTCAGGTAGTAAATGATAAATGGCAATGTTATTACAATAACTTTTCGTGGATAAATTCCAAGATATCTTTCGACCACGTGGGCATCGCGTACTTAGCTTTGTTCCAAGTGGCCACTTTCGAGGGTTGGATGGAAGTGATGGCGGATGCCGTCGACGCTCGAGGCGTAGACTTGCAACCAGCGAGAGAAGCAAATATTTATGCTTATATTTATTTTGTTATTTTCATCGTATGCGGTTCTTTTTTTACTTTAAACTTATTCATAGGAGTAATTATAGACAATTTTAATATGCTCAAGAAAAAGGTAACACCAATTTCAATAAGTAATTATATTTAAAAAGCAATAATTAGTTTTAAAAGCAGTTTTAAATTTCAGTATGAAGGTGGTGTGTTAGAAATGTTTCTAACTGAAAGCCAGAAACATTACTACACGGCTATGAAGAAATTGGGAAGAAAGAAGCCTCAAAAAGTAATAAAAAGGCCGAGAAACCAATTTCTGGCGATGTTCTACGACCTGTCGAATTCCCGCCGTTTCGAAATAGCAATATTCGTGCTCATATTTCTTAACATGCTAACAATGGGTATCGAGCACTACGATCAACCACATTCTGTTTTCTTTGTATTAGAAGTTAGTAATGCTTTTTTTACGACTGTTTTTGGTTTAGGTAAGTTCACGTGGATAATAATTTCCAGACATTTATTTCAAAACTTATGAAAAAGAATCAATCGACTAAGATTTAATGCATATTTAAGCGATTTAAATGTCTGTAATCAATATTGAGTAACGAAGTATCTTTTATTTCAGAGGCAATAGTTAAAATAATTGGTCTACGATACCATTATTTCACTGTACCGTGGAATGTTTTCGATTTTCTCCTAGTTTTAGCTTCTATCTTAGGTATTGTTATGGAGGACATAATGATAGATCTCCCAATATCTCCCACATTACTGAGGGTAGTTCGCGTTTTCCGAATCGGAAGAATCTTAAGACTGATTAAAGTAAGTTGCACTTTCATTATCTTGATTTTATGAAGTCAACATTTTCAGAATTTATATAGTACGTTATGTTTTTGATTATTTCCAGGCAGCTAAGGGTATTAGGAAACTTCTATTCGCACTAGTAGTATCTCTGCCAGCTCTATTTAACATAGGTGCCTTGCTCGCTTTAATTACATTCATATATGCCATCATTGGCATGTCAGTGTTCGGACATGTGAAGGAGCAGGGTGCGTTGGATGATATTGTCAATTTTCAAACATTCGGTAGAAGTATGCAGTTACTCTTTCGGTAAGATACTTCGACTTTCATGAATATGCATTATTAATCAGACTAATAAATAAATGATCTATTGTTTTCCAGTCTTATGACGTCAGCTGGTTGGAACGATGTACTGGAATCGCTGATGATCCAGCCGCCTGATTGTGAGTTGGGAGATGTAGGGCACATTAACGGCAACTGTGGAAGTCCACTTTTAGCAATAACCTATTTTACTTCTTTCATTATAATAAGTTACATGATTGTGATAAACATGTACATAGCGATAATTCTCGAGAACTTCAATCAGGCACATCAGGAGGAAGAGATCGGAATTGTGGAAGACGATCTGGAAATGTTTTATATCAGATGGTCCAAGTGAGTATTTCGTATAATTAAGACTTTAAGTTGTTTTTGATCTACTTAAATTAATCTTTTACTTTTCAGATACGATCCTCATGCGACACAATTCATAAGTTTTGCTCAATTATCAGATTTTATAGCGTCTCTAGATCCACCTTTAGGTATATCAAAGCCAAATACAGTGGCATTAGTTAGTTTTAATCTTCCGATCGCGAAAGGCAATAAGATACATTGTCTGGACATTCTCCACGCGTTAGTTAAACATGTGCTAGGACATGTGGAGGAAACGGATACGTTTAGGCAACTTCAGGAACAGATGGATATAAAATTTAAGAAACAGTTCCCGACAAGGAAGGAGTTAGAGATAGTGTCTTCCACTAGGATATGGAAAAGAGAAGACAAAGCAGCGCGAACTATACAACGAACTTGGAGAGAATATGTAAAGTAAGTTTTTTTTAATACTCCGTCGCGTAATGGTATTTCCAAATAATTTTCATACTTGAGCACGCGTTTTACTGTTAACACTAAAAGATATTTTCTTGAAATGAATTATATACTTATAGACGTAAGAATCGTAGCCCGTCAAACGAAGAAGAGAGCACGAAGTGGTCTCCTGGCGGGGGCTGGGGCGGACGTCTCAGCGCGTTACTACATGTTAGAAGGGGCTCACATGCTTCCAGTAGAAAATCTTCTAGAGCTTCTGATGCCTCGGATCTAAGCGACTTAGGTGGAGCCTGGCTGAATCTACCGCTTCTCTTGCTACCGGGTGCTGCACCTGGAGAACAGGTATAAATAAACATCATTTATTTTATGTAATAGTTTACTAAACGTCACACACATGTGATTGCATTTGACCAGCATAAGCAGATGAACTACAATCTCTTATTATTAAAAAGTAATGCTACTATTATTATTGTTACTCTGATCATCGTCTAGCCGATGTATACGTATTTATAGTCAGAATATACAAACTTACGTATTTCAGCCGAGCGGGTCGGACGGGGCTCCTCCGCGTCGAAGGTCGGCTTACGGATTACCTTTGTTCCTTCGTCACCAGGACGCAGTAGATGAAGACTCGGGGCCGAAACGCGCAGGTTCATATGTAATGTTTTGCTTTTTGTGTCTCTTCCTATAGTAGCTAGATGTGTTGCGAACCGAAGCTTTGCAATAAGTTGCGTTATCTAGTTTACCAGTGACTCATCATTAGTTTGGAACTTTATTATTGATTAATTTCATTGCATCGATTATGTAATCATAGGAAATAATCTAGGGCATGTGTCCTAGATTACTTCGTTTATCCCTCATCTGTATTATAGACTTATACTTAGTAAACCGAGGTGAGGGCATTATACGATATTAATTATTTTATTTGAATAAGAAAGATAAAAATAACAAAATAAATCATGAATCAATCTAAGAAGAAACCGAGAACAAATCAAAGATTATCTAATTTGGCTTCTTTGAGAAGACAATTCGGACTTCAAAGATGTCCTCAGGCTACTTAGTGGAAAGCTTCTCATGAATAAATTCATTTGCTCCGTCAACGAAACGAGAACGTTCACTTTGTTGTTTGACATTGTTGAAATGAATTTATCTTGTCCATACCCTGCTAGTGTCCCTCAAATTTTGTATCGAGTGTATCGTCTTGTGCTATCTAATTTGACGTGTTCAATGTTCCAGGTTTCTGTGTTTTGTGCTTTGCATGAATGTTAATTGTAACCAATACGTCTTTCATTTAAGTATAGTATAACGTCTTACGATAAGCATGATCGAATTAGCAGCTAATCCGAATCGTGTGCTGCATGATTTTGTTACGTTTTACTATAAGCTATAGATCTATTAGGTAGATATAATTTGGTAAGTGATTTTTCTGACTATGATCTAATCTGCCACATCCCAGAAAAACAAATTGAGCGCAGAGTAAAGGAGGACCGTCAACCGTCGGCTCTGCTTCTTAGTGAGTGGTCCTAGTTTTTTTTTTCTATCTCTCTCTATCTAATTATCTGATTGCTTCTTATTATGAGCTCTTGATTTTTTTGATACTACTTTCGATGTTTTCTAAATTTTGTTTTTGTATATTTCTTTTATTATTACAATTTAATATGTAGATATAAATACTTTTACACAATTAAGAGGACCTTAGTAAAATATACACGGTAGCCATCTGTACATGTAAGTGGTAAATCTAAGTTAAAGAAAGACTACAATAGTTTATCTTCCATTTTTTATTATTCATGTCAAAATACGTTTTTTCTTAGTCTATTTACCTATCGTCTGAATAGTCGATCGATTAAATGCTTATTCAATCCAATGAAATAATAACTACTTAGCACATCACAAAACACAATTTAAAAAGGTTGTTACTCAATTTTATTACACAATTTTCAGAGCCCCTACACAAGAATATGATTATTTTTAATTTGCTCATATCGATGTTGCTTGTATGCAAATGCATAACGTTTAAACATTTGCATATATCTAAAATTGTGACATGTTATAGGTTCACTACGCTTGATGTCACGTCGCAATTCTGCGAGGAGGGCAACGACCCCCGTCCGAGCTCGGACCCCATCCCCGAAGGCCAACAGTTCCGTCAGCATACTGGTGACGGAGGCCTCCCCTGACGCAGGCCCGGCCCCCACCGCACCTCCAACTGTCGTCCGAGTCCTCGTTCACCGAGAAAGTGACGAACAACCCAGCTGATCAAAAACAACCGAGTCAGAAACGGCTCTTGATAATAATAGTCTTAGTTAATGAGTGAGAAAGTTTTTAAACTCGTAAAATTGTGTTCAGACATTCGAATACGTGATAATTTTTTGTTGTAATAGATTTGAAGTAACCTAGAATGTTCTAGATGTAATAATAGCTGGGTATACTTTAAATTTAATGAAACGTGTTTTTAGTTCTATCGATTTAAATATTAAATACGAGATACTAAACTAAAATAAATAATATTTAATGCATAACGTACGCGATTGAACCACGCTTCGAATATCGCATTAGATTTATTTCCAGCTTAGAGCTAAATTAGCGAAATTGTTCGGTTTAAATATACGCTTGTATTTAAATTCGATATTTAAACATTTTATATGTATAGATAGTGTTTGTTAATTAATTTAAATTGTAAATATTGTTACATAATTATAGAATTCGTAATGCAATTTGATTACGCAGATTTTAGGGCTAGTGATCCGCTAGATAAATATAGAAATGCCAATGTTCCTTTAATTTTAATTAAGACGTTTACGTTAAATGATGAAATAGGTAGCGAAAATATACACGGAGATAATAATGTGGACATTGAGAATTCATCTTTGGTCGTATTAGAGTTATGTCACATGAGCTACGTTGTGAACGCTAGTTACCCTGATTGGTGTCGTACAATTAAGCGTTGCGTTCATGTGGCATCTCCCTTACCAATAACTAATATTTTGTGCATAGAACTGTCATGCAAAGGATGCGAAATGTTTCTCAGGCACATTTTTCACAAGCATAAATCAATATAGAGTGAAAATATTATGAGTGTATATTCTCTGTACAATAATTCTAAACCATATACTTATACAATGTATTTCTTGAATCAAATAGAGAAAACAAGTTTTAAAACAACATTCATATGCATGATACTACTATATTTCTAAATTAAAGATTTATTTCTTAAACATAAGTAAAAACACAGCCGATATTTTTAAGAACGTAAGTTGATAGACAACTAAAAGAAAGAGTAATTTTACCATTGGACCGCACAAACCGATTTATAATTTTAAACTTTAATAAGTACATAATTAGCGTTAAAAATGTTACATCGTAAAAGACAATATTCATGATTAGCTTTATAGTAACAGTTTATTGCATTGGCTTTTTGGCCAAGGCAAGTATTTTAAAATTTCATTAACTCTTTAAACTACTTAAAATCTAGCATGAGGCAATTTAATAAACATTTTTAATATATTACTACCGAAAAAAAAATCGTCAACAAAATATCTAGTCAACATACAATTAAGTATTGAATTGTTATTTTTTAAATTATATCCGTTAATTTAACAAATTATAATTTATACATACTTAATAGATTCAATTACACTAGGGCTTCATTAGACTGAGTACGCGATAAAATGAGGTTTTGCTTCGGCGTAAGACCGTTGCTTAACATCCGTCTAATGAAGCCTAGGGTTAGACTCGCTATGTAGATTATAGTTCTATATAAGGACCAATACTTTTGTAAGCTCTATCAATCATAAGCACAATTTCCCATAGAATGTTACGAATTTTCAATAAAAAAAAATACTTTAAAATTGACACAACCGAGAAATATTTAGGTCACCTTACAACACGCCAAAGCTTGAAAAATATTCACTTTAAAATCTTTTACATTTATTTATGTTGACACATCGTTCTTTGTATATATTACTGTTATTTTTTTTAACAATTTTAAGTAGTAAAGTTTATTAGAAGAATTTTAAACGTTGTAATGTACAATGTACATTTGAATTGTAGAGATATAAATGAGAGAGGTTCTTAAGCATGTTACATGCGTAGATTTTATTAATTAAAACTTATTAATAATTGTAAAATATGTAAATAAGATAATTTAAGTGAAATGCGAAATATGATTTTCTTCTAAGGTACAAAATAAAAATTAACCATGTTGAAAATTATGATTAAAGGAAAAATACAATATTATGTTGTTTTATTTATCTGATTATAGAAATACAAATAGAACAGTTCCCTTGATTTATTGAGACCACCTTTTAAATGTCCTAAAATGCTTAGAATATAATAGAAGTAAAAATAAAATAACAAAAATTAAGCGGCTAAAAACTAGCGCTTTGCTTCGTTGACGGTAGCGATTAGTTTCGAACCCTCGGGGGCTCAACCGTCGCCAAAGCATCGTGTGAGGTTTTAGCCGCTTAATTTTAATTTATAAAGATGTCTCACGAAAGTTTAAATATTTTGATTAAAAATAACATAATAAGAGAAAAGGGATGAATTAAAATCTCCATGTAAAAGCTTATAATAAATACTAACCTAAAAATAATTAACATAATACTTGAGGCTATAGGAAAATGAGAAATATTACATATGTTTTGTATGTGTATATATTTACGGCAAAATAGTGTATTGTAAAAATGAAACAGAAAGAAGACCCAATAAAAAACCATTTGACATAACCATTTTGACTTAAGTTATATTTCTTCTTTTCTTGCCAGCCAGGCATGTAAAATATGTAAAAACTGCTTGAAAATGTTTCCTATTTTTATCCTCTAAAATTGTTATTTAGACCATTAAATACGATTTGATTCCAACAAAAGAATAAATAGAAGAATCTCAGATAACTATTAAGCTAATTAGTCGTGAATAGACCCCTCTTTGTTAAGTGGGTACTTTATATAAAAGCTATTCCAGCCAAGAACACTTGTATAGCGATGATAAATTCAAAGCCAAGTAATTAGCCAAGCGTTAGCATATAGAGGGCTATTTGCTTAGGACTTAGTTGTTTGAACCGTGCGGGCTCACTCTTGTAATTCCAAACTTTGTTTTTCACCACTTAAACTACGCCCTTTGCATTACAAAGGAAGATTTTCATTAAATCTAATTATGACTAGCTAGCTTTCCCGCCCCGGCATCGCACGGGTGCAAAACTGATACTAAATACACTACAGAAAAACTGTGAACATTGTATGTAACAGCCATACTCACAATAATTGAACCCGTGCGAAGCCGGGGCGGGAAGCTAGTTATATATATAAACCTTCCTTATAAATCACTCTGTCTATTAGAAAAAACCGCATCAAAATCCGTTGCGTAGTTTTAAAGATTCAAGCATATATTAGGACAAACATAAAAAAGCGGTATTGTTTTATACTATGTAAAGATAAGGATAAGGATAATATGGTTTACAAATACGTCTGGAAGACTTCTTAACTTCAATTGATCATATTCCTAAGTTACATCCTTGTAACTTGATCAAAATAATTTTATTTTATATTTACTACATGGACTTAAATAACTTCACCAAACGTTCCTTCTCATTTTTCATCAGAATGAAGTCATCGTGGGACATTTGCGTAAGAAATTCGAGCACGAATTCCTCTTATGACAATTGAAATGGCACCCCTTGGCGTTAATACTGCAACGTGCTCGCTTTTGAATGAATAACTTGATACCCATTGAGATTCAGATTAATAAACAACATCTTCAATATGAATGATATGTTTTTTATATAAGAAAAGGGGCTAACGAGCAGCGGGAACACCGAGCTGATCACACCAGAGGAACCACAGATAATACAAAAAGGTAAGTATTTCTTCATTTCAGTTTGGCAAAACTAAAAACTATTTATTGATGAAAATAGACGACCAAAAGATATCCAATTTTGGTACTGGTTTTAAATATCGATTCGCTTCTGACATCATCGATGTAGGGATCTAATTTATTTTTTAATATTATAGTGAGAAGACTGCAATTCTGATTTACTTAATCTAATATTCAAATACGAAACTGCATATAAATGAGGTCATTAATAAAAATAGCAAATTTGTGCTATCCAAGTAAGTTTCATGTTTATATTTTTACACTAAAATACTTAGTTAAGTTTCGTGCAATTCATTTAAATTTCGTGGTCGTAGCATATTGCGGAGAAATCTAATTTGAATTCCCTCATGTTTCAACGGACTTATTGAAAGACTAACTCACGACGACATTTCAGATCTAGACAACTTTCACGATCCACCTGAAGTAAGTAGTTAAAGTTGCACTTTATTCAATAGTTTTACTTTGGACTTGAGCCAAAAATTGAATTACATCTTCTGGAAAATATATTTATTTGTTTAGAGTTTTTACTTACTTTAAACATGTTTCGCAAATATGGCAAGAATGAATAAGGGAATTAATAATTAATTATTTAATTTTTGAATTGTTGCATTCTATTTTATTTAAAACAAAAGTTATTTTAATTACTTTGATTAACATATATTTTTATCGTCGTCATATTTAACTGTTGTTATCCAAGTGCAACTACCAGGCATTCATAAATACCCAGACCTTAACGACACAACAGGATTCAGTAAGCGCGAACGAGTACACGCGCTCATCTCATTTGAAACCATAATCCTGCATAACTCCACGACCTCTGAACTCCTTTGACTCAACCTTTTTGTATATTTTTCTCGCAATATACGTCATATTACGAGAATACTGAATACGTAAACAGCGCACTTGATGAAATTTTGTAACGTTTGAAATAAAATTCTTCACATAAAATTGTGTAATATTGTTTTATAGCGAACTTAATTAAAAAACCGGACTGACGAATTTAACAACACCTCTTCAATGTTAAGTATGTAAAATAGAACAATACCAAATTCATAAAATATAATAAAGATCAAGTCATCATCATCCCTTGTCCCTATAGAGGGTCGGCACAGTATGTACTACTCCTCCATAATACCCTAGCAGGTGTCATTTCTAAATTTACCCCTTTTCACACAATCCATCCATAATAAGGATCAAATAATTCGCTTAAAAACATGTTGCAATTTCAGTTTGCTCTTTTAGCTTTACTCAACTATATTAGGTTCTCTCTCACTTTAGATATGTTATTAAGATTAAGGTTGTTTGAAACTATGCTCCGTTAATATGGTTGGACGTGTTTGGAGCTGCGCTGTGTGTTTAAGCCTTGAAACTCGCCTCTAATGAACTATGATTACAATAATTAATTAAATCGTGAATGTAATATCCAAGTGCTACAGATATATCCTGCTTTAATCAAAGTTCCATTCCTTAGAGATGTTAAGTGGCAACTGAATAATCGGAAATCTGCACTTAGTAACCACTAAATTATCGAAGCGTAGATATTACGATTAGCCTGAATAGTAGACACAGAAAGAGTCGTCTTCAATCATATTTTTCGCGGTATATCAAAGTGAAAGTATTTCTTAGCTTTTTAATCAATTTATGCATTTTTTTTTTTCGAAATAGAAGTCTTCTTTTATTGAAATACAAAGTTTAGTATGAAACTTGTAATTAGCAGTTTAGACTCACAAACGAGTTGAATCAATGAAGTTAAAAGTCGGTGAGTGCAGCGTAGTAAAGTTACGGTTTACTTTAACACGAAGATAAGCTTCAAGTTGAAAACATTTCAAGTCTTTAAATTAATATTTAACATTTAGCGGTTGCCTGAAAAGGAAGAGAGAATCTAATGAGCAATCAAATTAAACTGCGGAGTGGTTTTTTCCATGTATTGGTTGTTCGGAAAGTCAGTTCGTTTTTTCCCGATAGAGGATTTAATTGATTTTTTTTAAACCAAATTCTCACTTAAGCCATTTAATTATTTTATGCTTTGAAAGCTCATATAACAAGGCTTGTTTGTGAAAAGTTTCAATTAAATCTACGTTGTA
>QDHC01006160.1:135100-148183 GCA_013186455.1 Papilio dardanus tibullus
CGATCAAAAGAAACAGAAAGATGACTTTTCAAGGATCATGACAAAGCCTTTGGCACTAACACAGGTATAAAAAAATCACGTATTTATACAAAAAGCTATGCAAAGTCAGCAGGAATTTACACAATACAATCTCTCAAAGAGGTGTAGATGTTTAAGATTTTTTGCATTAGGCGCTTACCCTATGACTTTATTGGACTGATGTCACGCAAAAAAACGACCTTACGACGAAGCAAAATCACGGTTTTTATCGCGAACTCGGTCCACTAAAGCCAGAGGGTTAGAGGCTAAAATCAGATTTGCATAACCTTGTATATAAAACACCTTAGACCTAAGAGAAGCTTTTAGTATTTTCTTTACTGCAGGTCCCGAGTTCGAATCCCGTCATGTACCAATCTGTTTTTCGATTTTCATATGTACATATTTACCCGACGCTCTTAGTAAAGGAAAACATCGTGATGCAACCTGCACATATCGGTGAAGAAATTCAAAGATATGTGTATTCACGCAAAATACGCGCTAGTCGTAGAGTTGCGGAAAATGGAGACCACCATGGGTTGAAACCTTTAACCTTTTATTGTATTTTCTTATCCAGGTTTGACTGTAGTTAAAATTCATATAAATCATTGTATTGATATTTCCAGCTTGAAGATAAAGCGATAGAGGAATTGGAGAGATTCTACAATGTTCATGAAATAGATGATGAATTGATAACTGTGCGTCGCATCGAGCTACAAGTGTCCTCCCCGCAATGGATACACACTGCCCCCAAGTGATAATGATGTGCTATTTTACAAATATACATTTACAATAAAAATTGACATATAATTGATATTTCAAATATAATTAAAAATAAATTACAGAATCTTTTATTTTTATGTTTTGTTTTATTTATGTCTAGGAATAAATATTCAACTGAGAATTTTGTATATGCGGGTAGTTGTAATAGAACATTTAATATTTAGAACAAAGAGATATTATACACAGAGGGAGCGCTCCATAGTAGTTTGTCAGTAATATGCGTGCCGCATGAGAAATTATAAAAAAATCAAATTTTTGCCAGTATCATGAACATTTTCCCAAGTTTGGTGTGTGATATTTTTTTTCAATTTTTAAAATAAACAATAGAATAAACTAAAACGTTCATTAAAATGTTCATTAATTTTCATTATTATTATTTAATTTCAATCCAAACAATTTTTGTCTTGTGGGTGTTATAAATTTTTAAATAGTGTTCTAAAAATGTCTCGACTAATAATAATATGAAACTTTGGTAAATACTATGAAATAAAATCAAAATATAAGAAAAGAGGTTACATTCGGTCGACTTTTTATGTCGGCAAATGTAATGTAAACATAGGGAAATGTCCCTACGGAAGGTCAAAGAAAATACCTCACTTTTAGGCTTCGAGTGTTCCATCTATAGTATAATATATTTATTAGTTTGTTATATTATAAATAAAAAAAATGTTATTGTACTAAGTTTTGCAGACTATAACAAACTGCACTTATAATTAGCTTGGTCTACATCAGCCTATTATTTTTTCTCATCTTTTAATTAAATGTCAATTTATTTATAAAATCCACAGTACATTGTAAATGCCGTAGTACCCGTTTCGTAGAAAATTTATGAGTATGAACTGAACTAACAGACATTAAGTTTTAAAACAAAACAATGTATTTTTATTATAAATATTTATTTACACTATACTATTAATTAATCTATAACCGACCAGTAATATCTACTTAACATTTTTTGGTGGAAATGCTTTAAGCAGTTGATTCAATTGTCGGTGTGTTAATTTCTTTTCTCCAGGAACTAAGATACCTTTTCTACCTTGCTCTCTTTGTGTGGAAAGTTTTTGGCTGTAATCGCGGTAACAACCTTGAAAAGCGGTTATTTCTTTCATACATTCTTGCTGATCGAAATCGTTTTTCTTAAAGCACGCAAACATCAATGAAATCTCTTGCATACAAGCTGCTTCTTTTAGATTATCACCTTTACCAGAAACAGTTTTCT
Source organism: Papilio dardanus tibullus (assembly GCA_013186455.1). Lineage (NCBI taxonomy): Eukaryota > Metazoa > Arthropoda > Insecta > Lepidoptera > Papilionidae > Papilio > Papilio dardanus. Next base: position 137,118 of record QDHC01006160.1, read on the forward strand.
TCAACTTGAGCGGTAAAAGCATTTGAAACGGAACTGGCTCTCTTTGTGGTGCTCTGGCGGACTTATTAAATGGTGCCGAAAATAGTAACGTATTTAATCTCATTTTTATATATTTAAACTTTAAATACTTTCTTAAAAATAAAGGTTATGAATCCCGTTCTCGTTAAATTTTGACAGATGCCATTTGTCAATTTGGCATTTCTGTCATAACAAGCCACAGGTAAAAACTATTTTTGAAGATTAAAAAATATTCATAATCAGTTAACAATAGCCAGTTTCGATAACAAAAAATGTAAGGATAATGCGCATATTTAATTTACATGATCCAAGCAAACTATTATTATGATTTAATTAAAACTAAGAGAAACAAATGACAGGACAAGCTTTGAATTTTTAGAATGTAGTGTGATTCGTCGTGATAAAAGTTTTAGACTTCAACCTCTATTACCTATATAAAAAAACCTGATCCTAAATCACAAACGATAAGTAACGATAGAAAAAAACAGACTAGCCGAAGGTGACTAAATTAACAAAGTGAATTTTCAAGTTTAATTTATGGCTTGTAGGTAATCCATAGCTTATCGACAAGATATTTTTAGATAAAGTATATTGTAAAGTTTGTTACGTCTCGAAGGGCACATTTAAAGCATAATTTATGATCTTATTTATTCAACTGGACTTTTATTAGAGATAAGATCAATTATTAGCCACTCAAAATGACAAAACCATTTTTAAAAATTGGTTTTGTTTTGTCTGAAAATGTTAGCAACAGATTAAGCGTACTGGGTTACTTACTGACGACTGGCGCCAGTTCTTTCGATATGAATGAAATGAATTATTTTATTTTAGGGGTCTCGTTCGCATTAAAAACTTTACTTTTTTAATTCTTCAAAAAATTATATCTAACGGAGTAACGATATTACTAAAACTAGAGCGTCGGTGGCTCGGGGGTTTAGCTCGCGACTTGTAAACAGGTCCCGAGTTCGAATCCCACCATGTACCAATGTGTTTTTCGATTTCTGATTTTCATATGTACATATAAAGATATATTATACTATAGATGGAACATTCGAAGCCTAAAAGTGAGGCACTTTCTTTCACCTCCGGAGGTCTTCCGTAGGGAAATTTCCCCTAGTGTTGACCTTTACATTACATTTGCCGACATAAAAAGTAGACCGAATGTAGGTTTTCTCATATTTAAATTCGATTTCATAGTATTTACTAAAGTTTAATATTATAATTAATAGAGCCTTTTTAAAACGCTAATTAAAAAATTATAACAACCATAAAACAAAAATAGTATTGGTTAAAAATAGTTTGGATTTAATGGTTTTAAATAAAATAATAATAATGAAAAACGATAATTAACTTTTTAATGAATGTTTTAGTTTATTCTATTGTTTATTTTAAAAATTAAAAGAAACACACATTTTCCCAAACATGGGAAATTTCTTCATGATACTGGCAAGATTTTTCTTTTTTAATAATTTCTTTTGCTGCACGCATTTTAACGTTAAACTACTATGGAGACCTCCCTCTATGTATAATATATCTCTGTGTACATATTTACCCGACGCCTTTACGGTGAAGGAAAACATCGTGATTGCAACCTGCACATATCGGCGAAGAAATTCAAAGGTATGTGTAAAATCACGCAAAACACGCTCTAGTCGTGGAGTTGCGGGAAATGAAGCCCATCATGGATCGAACTACTACTACTACTACTACTAGTACTAAAACTACAATACTTAACCAATCACGGAAAGTTCCCAAAAAATTAGAAATAGATAACAAATTCTTCTTTTACAGTACTTACAACACAAAAGATTCTTACAACGCTTGGATTTTTGATCTCAAAAACCAGAACATAAATTAAAACAAGTATTTCTGATGATGAATCAAACACAGTCACTACACTATAAATTAGTTTTTTTTATTTATTTATTTAACAACAAAATAAGTTAATTTTGACCTTGCGTAGACAATGCCTCTTTTAGCCTACGTAATGACAAAAAACTACGAGCTCATTTTAAAGCCTCCCTCCACATTCTGTGGGACGTTTAATAAGATTATATCAGTTAGGCGGCTGGTTTCTTGTTTTGTATTTTCTTGAAGAGAAGATGAAATGTAGACGAGGAAAAAGACAGGAATGGGTTGGACAGAAAAGAATATTCACTGCTGCAATAACATTCAACGAATTGCACTAAAATAACATAATACAAGGCAAATATGCAGTAACACTGCGGCAATCTAACTTTCAAGATTACATGGATTTACAGATAAAGTTATTTGTATAAAAAGCAGAAGAAGACTACGACTGGACATAGTTATCGAATCATCTCCTAGCTAAAAAGTAAGTAAATGCTAAGCATTTTTTTCACTAATTAACTATTACACTACTTTCCGTAAAAATTAGTACTTTATAAAATGTAATTTACTATAAATATGTTATTTATTTTGGCTATTCGAAAATCCAAAATTTTTAGAGTGATCTTGATTTAAGTGGAAAAACATTTAAACAATTTAAAGTTGATACTAAGTTATTTATAATGTTTTGTTTATATTTTCATTAAAGAATCATGAAGTTCCTCATCGCCTTCGCTCTCCTTGCCGTGGCCTCGGCCGCCGTGCTGCCGCCAGCAGTGGTGGTCAGCAACCCAGAGGTGCAGGAAATCCTGGCCTCCATCCAGAGCCCCAGCACCGACCCCGCCACCGCCGCCGCCCTCGAGCAGCTGCTCCTCGAAGTCCTCGGCATCGCCAAGCCTGAGCCCATCCAAGTCGGACCCGCTATCGTTGGCGAGCCCATCCACGTTGGACCCGCTATCATTGACGAATACGAGCCCATCCATGTTGGACCCGCTATTATTGGCGAGCCCATCCACGTCGGACCCGCCATCGTCGATGAGTACGAGCCCATCCACGTTGGACCCGCTATTGTTGGCGAGCCCATCCTTATCGGACCTGCTATCATCGACGAATACGAGCCCATCCATGTTGGACCCGCTATTGTTGGAGAGCCCATTCACGTCGGACCCGCCATCATCGATGAGTACGAGCCCATCCATGTTGGACCCGCTATTGTTGGCGAGCCCATCCACGTCGGACCTGCTATCATCGACGAATACGAGCCCATCCATGTTGGACCCGCAATCGTTGACGAATATGAACCCATCCATGTTGGACCTGCTATCGTAGACCCCGCCGTGCCCGTTACACCTTCTGCCAGCTCCCCCCTCGTTCAAATCATCCTGAACATTAAGTCGACTCAAGCTTAAGCATGAATTACCCAGAACCGTCGAATAAATTCATTACATACGAAACATCTAACTATTGTTAGACAAAGCACAAACATATTTACGACCAATTATCTATAAATAAAGGTTTTTTCCTTTTATTTCTTTTTTTATTGATTTTTCACAAATATGTACTTAATACTTAGTAGTTTAAACTTCCTTATGTGAGTTAGCATGAGTTTAATGCATGTAATTATTGTTTGCACACTTGCTCCTTATGCTCGTTAGTAGAAGTTTACGTATAAAAAATGAGACTAACGTAGTTACTAGTTACTTACCACAACGGCAAAGGACTTGCAGTCTTATATTAGTTACTGTGTATTTAGGAAGTGGTAATTGTTATGAATTAGTAGGAAATAAAAATCGTGGTATTAAAAATAAGTGGGGTGTGATAAATAAATTACAAATTAATTACACACTAGCCCCAACGATAAGTGTACGCATCATTTTTCCTACTCGGAGAGTCCGAGTGGAAATGCAATAAGTGCAACGTTTCAGTTCACCTTCGTAATTGTGAACAGTTGTTTTTATTTATAACTAGCTGTTGTGGGCGACTTCGTCCGCGTTGGATTAAATAATATAGCCTATGTTACTCGGGGATAATGTACAATAGCTTGTATGTAGCTAAATCGGCCCAGTAGTTCTTTAGTTATTTCAATACAAACAAAAATACAAAGTTTCTCTCTTTATAATATTAGTATAGATTTTTGTTTTGATAGTCCGGTCAAATTAGAGGTTAAAAAAATGAGTTTTTCGCAATTATCAACAAAACGCACAGTAAATCGTGAATCGTGTTTTATGACGACTATTTAAACATCTACATATAACTGATTTATTTAATCTTTTTGAATGAGAACTATCATTTTTTTCAATTCTGTTTGAAGGATTTTAAACCGAAAAACATAACTTAAACGAGTAAAGGTATTGAAAAAACAATTGTCTGTTAAACAAATGCATCAACGACTTTTTATAAGAAAAAGTTTGATTGACGGGAACTCCTCAATTTTATCAAATTTTTTACGTTTTCCAAGATAAAATATCAAGTTATTTATGACCATAATAAATGCCCCCTTCCTATGTCGCCTGAAAATAAAATAATCCTAACCTTGTTCTCAATAAATTGAAGTTTAATACAATAGTTATTTGAAAGGAAAATTCGATAACAAAGGGAAAATGAATGAAATGTAAAACAAATTAAAAAGCTTTCATGGTATTCATATTAATAGACATGGCTAATTATAGGAATGAGATAGGTCTCTATAGGACTGTCGTGGACGTTAAACACACTCTCTACGCCATTGCACGCCCGGCGTAGAGGTGCCTAAATACATTTCCTGACGTTTAAAAAAAAAATAAAAAAAGGTCTCTATAGGATCTATCACAGCGGAAATATCATTTGGGCGCATTTTGGCCCGCCACCACACCAGATGAAAAATTATGATTTTGCCGGAGTAAACGTTTTAATTTATCTGTAGATACTGGTTTACCCATTCGTTCGTTACTTTATAAGAAAGCAGTAGTGAGGATATTGAGACATTGGCTTGAGATAGCACCTATTTAAGCTGTTTTAGTTATATAGTCAAAAAAATACCCTAAACTTTTTAATGAAAGTGTAACACACATTACTAGGTCCATTTTATGTACTTACCTACAAATCATAAGTTTTTAATTCCTCGTTAATCGCACCCAAGGGATTAAAGACATAACGAATTTAATGATAAAATTCAAAGTTTATAAATAACACAAAAGCAGATCAGTTCTATCAGTCTACTCCAGACTAAACGTAAGTAATAACATAAATACTTTTACTATCTCGAAAAATAGTGTACGAGTTGATTTTAAACTTTTCACGGTTTTTACAGTTTCTTTAAGAGTTGTGTTGTTAACTGTAGTGTATTGGCTATGGTCTGGTTGTCTATGGGTATCTCAATCATCACTACACCACGTCTATAATCGAACCCAACACGCGCACCGCATCTCGCCGGGCATGACGTCTGTCACGACTGTCAATACTGCGTGATGCTCGAGATACCCATAGACAACCAGACCATAAATACAACTTTGTTAGTATTAAAACAACTTACTTTTCTAACGTTTTTATTTGTACTTTATTTTACTGCTAAACCTGAAGAGATTGTTTTATTGCTTTCAGAGGCACAATGAAATTCTTAATAGCTTTCGTGCTCCTCGCCGCGGCGTCTGCCAGCATCATCCCACCATCGTTGGTCGCCAGCACCAACCCTGAGGTTCAGGAGATTCTTGCGGTCATCCAGAACCCGAGCACCGACCTGGCTACCGCCGCCGCTCTCGAGCAGCTGCTCCTCGAAGTACTCGGCATCGCCAAGCCCGAGCCCATCAACGTCGGACCCGCAATCGTCGATGAGTACGAACCTATCAACGTCGGACCCGCAATCGTCGATGAGTATGAGCCCATCCACGTTGGACCTGCAATCGTTGATGGTTATGAGCCCATCCACGTTGGACCTGCCATAGTCGACAACTACGAGCCCATTCACGTCGGACCTGCTATCGTGCAACCCTCCCCTGTTGCTCCCTCCTCTCCCCTTGTCCAGATAATCTTAAACGTGCAGTCCTCATCTAACGTTGCTGTTGACTCTGCCCCCTCCCCTACTCCAGTGCAGGTCGTCGAAGAGGCCGAGGTCCCCGAGCCCATCATAGTCGTGGACAGGCCCGAGCCTGTACCTGTCATTACTCTGCCTGAATCTATTAATTAATTACACAAAATATGACCTCAATAGCTAAATCACAAATAAATATAACTAATCAAAATCTATTTTATTATGTTGTAATAAACTAAGCATTCGCTTTACTTTTTTTATTTTTATTATAGACACCAGATTCGCTTGGAATTTGTGAACGATGTTTGATGTTAATGATCTAGAAAGTTTAATATTTTCACTGTCAATCTTATCTGGTAGGATCCTGATAAGATTTTTTTGATGAGGACAATAATTTACGATGTGACTAACACCCGGATGTCTGAAAATAATCACTATAAGTTATTAATCCTTGTTATTGTTCAATTACTGCATTAGCAAAACTTTTCCTTCCGAAACATTTCACAATAATCGGCTTCAGTAGCTCCTGAAGTGTGCCGCTAAATGGTGTACTGATCGCGTAGGGCTTTTGTAATCAAAGCAAGGAATGTTTACACAATAATAATTTGAAAACAAAATTTGCTATGTAGTTTTATTAGGCGTTAAATAATTTTAAAACAATAGTCACCGTTTTCAACAAATCGCCGCGGACCAATAAGCCAGCTTTCACACAGACGCTTTTTTTATGTCGGCATTGAAAAAGCGCATGTGTAGTTACGCCAGTACACAACGCTGTGTTAACAAGAAAGGGCTAAGTATTCTTAAAGATTCAAAAATAACTGCACCTTTTTAGGCATGAAAATACAATAGGCCAAAAATACAGTTAAATTTAATTTTTCATCTACACCAACGACATTTGCTAAATTCGTTGCGATGAGTTACCTATTTAATAATAGCTGGCAAAATATTTATTTCGTCGAATGATAAGCGCTTGGTATCAAGCAATAAAATGTTGTTGTCCAGTTATTAAAAAAAACAATAAACTTTGTGACAAAACATTTTTTATTTTCTTGATCATGACGAAAATAAAACAATATTCGTTTTCTTTTATTCCTCTTGTTACCGAAAACCATTATCAGAGCTGAAACAGTTCAATCTTGAGTCCCAATCCAGTGTAAAAATGTGTTCGCTTGAAATTAAATAAAAAATTCTTTAAAAAATTGCTTAATATGTTTAAATAATTTGAAAAACATACATACACGCAACAACTTCCAGTATTGTAGAAGTAGTCATGTGTAAATCGGTTTATAAACTTTTAAATATTTCGTTTCTTTGATAACTACCTATCATGTAGGTACCTAATATGTAGTATCTTTAAGCTTTTTATAATACGAGATCATAAAATGTATGTGGCTAAGTGGAGGGGGGAGCAGATATTGAATTTATCATAATAATACTTGCGTATTATCAAATACTATGGTAACAAAGAAAAATATCCATATTATAATAATAATTTATTTTACACTCAATACTTTATCGTAATTTAAGATTTTAGGTTTTACATTTAAGTTTTTATTTTATAGTGTCCAGTCGATTAGGTCGAGGAGGTTTAAATAGGCACAGACATTACGGAATTAGCGGGGGTAAGGAGAAGGGTAAGGTCTTTCAACCACCGGGCGCACAGGCGCGTCATGGTTCACGGTCTCAATGACAACAGGGTTGCCGGCGACAGCTTGGTTAATCTTGATCAGAATATGGACAAGGGGAGGCAGGTCGGGGATAGTGAGGGCGCCACCGTCGGGCACGGGGAAGGGAACGATAGCGGGACCGACGTGGATGGGCTCGTACTCATCGACGATGGCGGGTCCGACGTGGATGGGCTCGTACTCATCGACGATAGCTGGTCCGACGTGAATGGGCTCGTACTCGTCAACGATGGCGGGTCCGACGTTGATGGGTTCGGGCTTGGCGATGCCGAGGACTTCGAGGAGCAGCTGCTCAAGGGCGGCGGCGGTGGCGGGGTCAGTGCTGGGGCTCTGGATAGAGGCCAGGATCTCCTGCACCTCGGGGTTGTTTACCACCACTGCTGGTGGTAAGAAGCTGGCCGAAGCCACGGCGAACAGGGCAATTACAATGAGGTATTTCATTGTTATCTGGAATTTAAAAAAAAATTAGAACAAAAATACAAGTAAATGCATTAAAAACGTCAAAATTATTATACTTACTGAAGGTTCACTTGCAAGTTGTGTGAGGTATTCAATGAATTACCACTTCACGACGGTGTATTTATACGTAACATTATCCATATTGTCATTTAATCCAATTTAGATAGGGGAGAATTTTATGTTCACGAATTAAAATTATACTTTGATGCAACTTCGATTATTTTATTGCAGTAAAAAAGGTATAGGTATGTATAATTTTCATTATCTACTTACCTTACATCTTTCATTTCAACAAATTAGAAGAGTTTTGTCGGTTTGATGATTGAATTACACACTGAGTATGTTTTTGTAATTATTAAAGTTTAAGAATGTTGACGCAAAACTATTAAGCCTGATATGTACTCGTAAAAATCTCCATAAACTAAGGAGCTAATTCCCGTCTTTTTGCTCTTGTATAAGGTAAAGTAAGACCCCTTTCCTATCAATCTTAAAGTCAAAAAGCAAACCTAATCAAGTAATTAATTGATAAACTAATAAGAAGAGAAAAGTCGTAGAAAATTATCATCTTTGATAATACTACCTGAGTATGAAGTTAGTTTACTTGCATAAGATTAGCAAAGCTATATCGGCGAAGAAATTCAAAGATCACATATCTTTCACGAGTCACGCAAAATACGCGCGAGTCGTGAAGTGAAGGAAAACGAAGCCCATCATGGGTCGAATACACTAAAAACTAATACTACCTCCTTATTCGCCCCTTAACAACATAATAACCATCAACTACTTAGTTTCTTTTGTATTTATGTATAGAATCAAGCTGGAATCAAGAGCAGTTTTTAATTACTCTATAGCTTCTTTAGACTGCGTTCGCGAACGAAACGGAGATTTTGCTTCGGCGTAAGGCCATTTTTTGCGTGACTTTGATCTAATGAAGCCGTAGGGCTAGGAAGGGGGGCAAACAAGCAGCGAGAACACAGAGGTGATCATCGGCGTCCTCGGACATCTGCTATACCAATTCTTGTCGGTACTGCCCTAGAGGGAATTCTGTTTATCAAAGAAAAAGTGGTCTCGTTTCCCCTAACCCTTAGTAAAATTGTACGTATTGTTTTGAAACATATTGTGAATAAATAACCTTAGTTATTTTAAGTCAAAAAGGATAGCCAGGATCAACTCTAATCTTTTAATACGTTCTGATACGCGTCATTTTGATAATTCCTAAGTCTATATTAGGAATGATATCGTTGGTATTTATTACATTGATCTATTCTTTGTTTATTGCGTAATAATGAGCCATTCAAACATTTTATAAAAGAAAAGAAATGTGCTTGCGGATGTGTCACCGTAACCCCCACCAACATGCTCGAGAAGGACACTGTGAGGAATTTAATCTGAGCATTTCCGACATAATCCTTAGATGTTTTATTCATATCAAAAAGGGGTATTGCATAAATCTCACTTTTTGTTATGACATTGCATATTCTTTAAAATAATTGTTATTACTCAGTCAATATCGCAACTGTTTGGTGGCATAATGGCCATAAAACCATTGCCTTTTATGAGTAAAAAATATAAGTGAAAAAAATAAGACAATCGCGCGGAAAGTGTTAACAAAGATGTTGGAACGTAAAAGACAATTAAGTTAATTGTAAATATGTATAGTATAAGATAAAGCTAAAGTTTAAGATAATGTTTTAAGAAGTAAGTTGCCAACGATAATAAATGTATATAAGCTGCCGTGCTGCCGTATCATTTTGTACAGTTATTGAACCCCATCGTTTTTCAATGTTTGCTAATGTCAAGGTTAAAAATAGGCAATTGATAAGTTAAAAATCAAAATAACAAATGACACTAGGTCTAGGTAGACGGAATCCAGCATACCTTGACAAATGAGTGGAAGCTTAAGATATCAATTGCGACACTGGAAAAGGTCGACATTTTCAAAAATCAGATTTTAATGTATTGTAATTGTGGTTCCATGATGGGCTCCATTTCCCCCAACCCCACGACTAGCGCGTATTTTGTGTACACATGTGTATACATATCTTTAAATTTCTTCACCGATATGTGCAGGTTGCATCACGATGTTTTCCTTCTCCGTAAGAGCGTCGGGTAAATATGTACATATGATCTTAAGCCTGTTTATTTATATTAATTTTATCTACGAGTATATAATACTTCAACTTCCGTTGTAAGTTACCTAGGTACTAAATATAATGTAAGATTGACTTATAGTAAATATTTTTCGACGTGTATTTATCAAATTAACAGTATTAAGATTAATATAATTAATTATATCCTGCTTGATAACACATCCATTCATAAAATAAATGTTATTGCAACAACCAATTTCCATTGCCATAATAATAACAAACGAAAATAGTGCCAGTTTTAAGCTTTTAGCATAGTGATTTGAACGGCCCACATAGGATTCTTCTTTAGATATATCTTTGTGAATTAGTAATATAACAATGTTGGATACCAACAGATATGAAAATGAACATGAAAACTATGAAGTGTATTACCACTTTCTTTCTATTAAGTACATTCTTGCTTCTTACTTACTTACTCCGCTGGCGCAGCGACCGAAAGTGGGTCTTGGCCTCCGACACGAGAGAACGCCAGCGTCGCCTATCTTGCGCTGTCTTTTTTTTTCTTGCTTCTCCTTGTGATTATTTAAAGAGACTACTTATGTACAATAGTTACAAAGAAAATAAAACTGTTAAATAATTATTTAAAAGTATGTTTATTTTATTGCATTAGTGATCTTAAGATTCACAACTTTAATCTTGAGATGTCTTAAAGATCTTATTCAGTTTAGTTAAGGATGTCGGGCAATACAACAACGGGAGAAGGGACGATGGGGGCAACGATGACGGGCTCAGTGATGATGGGTTTGTCGACGACGACGACGGGGTCGACGTTTTCAGCCTCCTCAACAACGTGCACGGGGGTGGGCTGGGGCATGGTGTCCACGACGACGGGGGAGCCGGCGACGTTGGCGGCGGAGTTGATGTTCAAGATGATCTGAACAAGAGGAGCGCTGGCAGAGG
>QDHC01006160.1:148459-168683 GCA_013186455.1 Papilio dardanus tibullus
TGTGTTATTATACAATAATACAGAAACATCATGCAAATCAACAACAGTATTTGTCGCCAAGATTGATTTATTTAATAATGCAATAAAGATATTTTAAAAAAAATACGGTTTTGTTATTTTAGTTGATTTTATAATCAGCTAAATGCGTTGAGTTTTTTCAATACTTAAGTGTGTTATTTTAAAAATACACACTTTTCATCTTTATAATATTAAGTAAATTTAAATTAAGTAAAAACAGAAATATTTCTTCAAATACAGATGCGTTAGCAAGGCTCTACTTTTTTTTATATTACAAAGTGGGATACGAGCAAGCGGCCACCTTCATTCGCTGAAATAGTGAAGCGACCGCTGCCCATAGACATCTGCAATTGCAGATGCGTTGCATACCCTTAATCTACGGAGGAGGACACGCACATCGAGAAGATAATTCTCCTTCCTATACGTCCCCTCCCCCGCCAAGTCCGCTTCCCCTTCCCATCATTTCCTTATAAGAAACGGATAGGAAGGGAAAGTGGACTAAAATGAGGCCTCCGGCACCACACCCATCAGACGAAACATGGAATTGCTTCCATTTCACGCCTGTCTTCTGTGTGGTCGTGTTACTTCACCGGGCGAGCCGGACAATTCGTGCGAGGATCTTAAAACGGGCTCTACCAATGTTAAAACGTTATTTGCTAATACTTAAATAGTTTGTATTTAGCAAATAACATTTTTGAATAAAATACAGTGATGTTCATATATAAATAAGACCGGATAACCAATTAATCTGTAATAGTCAAAGATTTTTGATAGTAGAAAGAACAAACATTGGCATTTTCTTCGCCTTAATTTTCTTTGATGTAGAACATTTTTTTTAACCTCTGTTACTTTACTTTTGAAATGCAAGTATTTAAAATGAAGGTACTCGAATTAACTATTAACTATTTCAATAAAAATGCAAACCAAACAAATTCTAAGTAGTTAAGTGGTACTCATATTAATTTAAATAATTTTACATTTACACATAGGTAAAGGTTTGTTAAAGGGGATGGTTAAGTAAGAAGCAACAAAAAAAAACAATATTTATAAAATCATATTTATTGTGTTTAAGAAATTATTTACACAATTGACAAATTGTGACACATAGTCATATCTCGTGCAATGTATAATACAGTCATTGCTTAGTTAAGGAAGTCGGGTAAAACCAAGGATGTTGCATACTATAATTATAGTATGGAAAGTCCTTGGGTAAAACTATAACGGGAGAGGAGAGGACAGGGGCGAACTCATTCTCAGACAGTATCATGAATATAGAAGAGATGTTGGTTGGATGTTATTAGAAATTCAAACTGAGAGGATGAAAGAAAGCTGCAAAAACCAAAGATTCTGTTTTTGTATAGGTTGCCTTATTAAAAAACAAAACTCGATAAAATATATAAATGTCATTAATTAACTAACCTCCGACTAACGACAGGGAGCTAAAAAAGAGCGTTGCTGCGCCGAACTCTATCGAGCTGGGAACATCAATAGTTGAGCCCAATGTCACAAATGTCTATGGACAGTTGATATCATGCTTCATTCGGATTTTCGGTAGTAAATATGTTTTATAGACATAGTTCACTATTTTAACGGTAGATACTTTTTAGTACAAAATAAAATTCTTCGTTACATTCGCACTTCTTGTCTCAGTTGCTTTTGCCAGGATCCTGTCCTTCATCTTCAGCAGCAACGCCGAGGTGCAGGAGATCCTGGCCTACAACTCTAATAGGAGATAACACTTTCTTTATTTTGGTATTTTATTAAAGTATATACTTATTAAAGATATAGTTCTGGCAGTACAGATAGTTTGATATAATGCATAAAGTCATAGACACTACAGAATAGACAACGCATTTGAGAATAGTGGAATATATCCTCTTATTTTAAACTACATATACCTAGTTATACAAAAAAATACTTAAACAATACATGTTAATATATTCATAAAGGTTTTATGTGTAAATGTAATCGAATAAACAACACAGAAGAACCAGCCGAAGTGTAGAGGACATGACATAAGTACTAGCCAGCATATTAGGATTTCTATTTGACACGATCACAACTCTCCTGTCTCCTGGCAATTACACTCTAAGGGAGACTTCTTTTGTTTGGTGTTAAGACTCACTAGCGAATAACGGTGAAAAGTAAAGAATATAGATGTCGATTCTGATAATTTCTTATAACTACTTTAAATAAGGATAAGTCAAACTTTTCAATAAGGAAGTAACTTCTATCTTAACTTGAAGATCCCGTCCTTAAGATTAGAGTGTCTAACGAATATCATAAATTTATTATTCAATGATCTATAGCAATTTATTACACACTAAATAAGATAAATAGTTGATTAGACGGTGTACAAGATAACATTTCATATAAAAACTTTGAAAATCTTAGAAATAACATACTCATTTGCAGTAGCTACAAGAGAAAACTGTAAGTTTATAATATGTAGTGATAGAAAAATACTTAACTATTTATTTGTACCTAATAATTTGCATTATTTTTTAAAGATCGCAAAATGAAATACTTCGCGGTCTTCGCCCTCCTTGCCGTGGCCTCGGCCGCCGTGCTGCCGCCAGCAGTAGTTGTCAGCAACCCCGAGGTGCAGGAGATCCTGGCCTCCATCCAGAGCCCTAGCACCGACCCCGCCACCGCCGCCGCCCTCGAGCAGCTGCTCCTCGAAGTCCTCGGCATCGCCAAGCCTGAACCCATCCAAGTCGGACCCGCTATCGTCGACGAGTACGAGCCCATCCACGTTGGACCCGCTATTGTTGGCGAGCCCATCCACGTTGGACCTGCTATCATCGACGAATACGAGCCCATCCATGTAGGACCCGCAATCGTTGACCAATACGAGCCCATCCACGTCGGACCCGCCATCGTTCCCTTCCCCATTCCCGACGGTGGTGCTGTGACTGAAGTGGAGACCGCCCCTGTGATGCCCGCTCCCTCTGCCAGCGCTCCTCTTGTTCAGATCATCTTGAACATCAACTCCGCCGCCAACGTCGCCGGTTCCCCCGTCGTCGTCGACACCATGCCCCAGCCCACCCCCGTGCACGTTGTTGAGGAGGCTGAGGTCGTCGACCCCGTCGTCGTCGTCGACAAGCCCATCGTTCCCTCTCCCGTTGTTGTTCTGCCCGATATCCTTAACTAATTGTAATCTACCGGTTTCTGTAAATAATAAGCATTTATTATGAGTATATCATCAATGCAATAAAGACTTAACGAAAATTAATGTTTTTAATATTTGTACTACCCTCCAAGTGCCTTTTTGATTTTTACACATGAAAGGAATCATAAAAGGATCATAAAAGTTTTTAAAGAAGAATAATATTTGTGGAGTTATTGATGAATATAAAAATCAAAATGCTGTTGGCCGGTGGATTTAAAAGATTAGAGATTTTTGCTTGTGATAGCTAGTCGAGTGTACAAAGAAATTTAAATGTTGCAAAAGTAAACATATCTGATGTTTTTTAAAATTATCTTCTAAAATTTCAATTTCTCCTGAACCCTAAAACATTAAGTTATTAACTGTTACTCGCAACAACTATATCTATGATACTCAGTGATTACGTAGCTTTCTGATAGTGAAAGGATTTTTTTAAATCGGCCCAATAGTTTATTTCTTTATAATATTAGTACGTATAGTATGATTCATTATCACCAGCCCACCCTACGTCCCCACGGAGGGCTCGGAGCCTACCCTAAGGGGTGACCAGGCCATGGTCAACCACGCAGGCCCAATACGGGTTGGTCGAGTAAATATTGACAAGCTTCAGTACAATAGATGTAAGTCTGCTCTAAGTAGAAGCACATTGAAAATGTACATTTTGCTATTATTATTGATAATTACTCAGAACCCCATAAGCTACAATTTGCATTCACACAAAAAAGTATAAGCAAAGACCTATCCAACGACATATAGCTTGTTGCTGTTGAGAAGTACACCAAGGTACATAGGTCTTTGCACATCGTCTTTTAACGTTATTTTAGAACGATTATAAGTTTATGTAAAATAAGTCTCAGTTACAAAGAGAGGGCGAATTCGCCCTTTGATATTTTTTTTTGTCAAATTAAGACACGGCTCCTGTTATGTTACGGTCATGTTAATAAGTTAATCGGATAATTCATCCAGTATAATGGACGCCCAAAGATATATTATACTATAGATGGAACATTCGAAACCTAAAGGTGAGGCATTTTCTTTGACCTCCGGAGGTCTTACGTAGCGAAATTTCCCCTAGTGTTGACCTTTACATTACATTTGCGGACATAAAAAGTCGACCGAATGTAACCTGTTTTTTCATATTTAAATTTTATTTCATAGTATTTACTAAAGTTTAATATTATAATTAATCGAGACATTTTTAAAACGCTACTTAAAAATTAATAACAACCATAAAACAAAAATAGTCTCTGTTAACAATTGTTTGGATTTAAATTGTTTTAAATAAAATAATAATAATGAAAAATGATACTTAACATTTTAATGAATGTTTTAGTTTATTCTATTGTATATTTAAAAAATTAAAAAAAAACACATATTTTCCCAAACTTGGGAAATTTTTTCATGATACTGGCAAGACTTTTCTTTTTTAATAATTTCTTTCGCGGCACGCGTTTTAACATCTAATTACTATGGAGCGATTCCTCTATGTTTCTCTTTGTGGACGCCATTATAAGTAAATATAACTGTTATTTCGATAAATTAATTGTTAAATAATAAATATAAGTAAAAGATCTTGTAATTATTAAAATTGAAGTTTGAACGCTAACAGCAAAGCTCTACTTAAATTGTTTGTATTAGCAAATAACATTTTGAATAAAATACAGAGATATTAATAAATAAATAAATAAGACCGGATTACCAATTAATCTGTAATACAATACTAAGTCTAAGTTTTTTGGCAGTAGAACAAACATGCGCATTTTCATTGCCGTAATTTACTTTGATGTAGAGCCATTTTTTTTATTTAACCTCTGTTACATTTCCTTTAAAATGCAAATATTTATAATCTTACCTAGATTATTTATCTATTAACTAATTAATGAAAATGCGAACCAAATTCTAAGTAGAATTCTAAGTTAAATTAAAGGTTTGTTAGAGGGGATGGTTAGGTAAGCCGTAGCAACAAAAAAAACAATATTTATAAAACATATTTATTGTGTTTACGAACTTATTTACACAATTGGCACATTGTGATACATTGTCATATCTTGCGCAACAATAAAGTCATTGCTTAGTTAAGGATGTCGGGTAAAACAACAACGGGAGAGGGGAGGACAGGGGCGACCAGCACAGGCTCGGGGGCCACGATGGCGGGGGCGACCAGGATTGGCTCGGGGACGATAGGAGCGACGACGACCGGCTCGGGGACGATAGGAGCGACGACAACCGGCTCGGGGACGATAGGCGCGACGACGACCGGCTCAGGGACGATAGGCGCGACGATGACGGGCTCGGTGACGATTGGCTTGTCGACAATGATGACGGGGTCGACAACCTCAGCCTCCTCAACAACTTGCACGGGGGTTGGCTGGGGGATGGTCTCCACGACGACGGGGGAGCCGGCGACGTTGGCGGCGGCGTTGATGTTCAAAATGATCTGGACAAGAGGAGCGCTAGCAGAGGGCGCGGGCATCACAGGGGCGGCCTCCACTTCAGTCACAGCACCACCATCGGGAACTGGGAAGGGGACGATGGCGGGTCCTACATGGATGGGCTCGTATTCGTCGACGATAGCAGGTCCGACATGGATGGGTTCGTACTCATCAACAATAGCAGGTCCAACTTGGATGGGCTCGGGCTTGGCGATGCCGAGGATTTCTAAAAGCAGCTGCTCGAGCGCGACGGCGGTGGCGGGGTCAGTGCTGGGGCTCTGGATGGAGGCCAGGATCTCCTGCACCTCAGGGTTGCTGCTGGCGAGGACGGCCGGCGGCAGGATGCTGGCCGAAGCCGCGGCGAACAGAGCGAATACGATGAGGTATTTCATTTTGCAATTCTAAAAAAGGACAATCGTCGATTAGATATAATGAATGCGGAATATGGTTAGTTAATATTAAGAGAAGGTACAATTGTTTTAACTTACAGTTTTTAGTATTGTTGCTGCGACTAATAGTGATGCTTCTTAAAATTTTCGAGTTTATATATTAAAAGTTATCGTCGAATATGTGCAATAAAGGAAATATCTTTATTAATAATTTAATAATAAAATACATATCAAGCAATAAGATCATTAAAAAAAAATGATAATATTTTTCACAAGAATTGGTAAGCGTAGTCATCAAGCATCAATGATTGGTTAAACTTTATTTTCTTCAGGGTAATACGTTTTTCGCCTTTTATTTGGCATGTGCTGAATGATCACTTCAATGTTTTTTTGAGAAAAGCTGTCGTGAAAAAATCTTCTTGATTACATAGGTGGTCAATTACAGATACATTTTCTTTCGAACTATTTTCCATTATACATCCCAAAGCAAATGCGTTATAAAGCCTAGTACTACTAATTTTGCGAATAATTAACTAGCAATTAGTACCTTGGTAAAATTTTAAAAATAAATCTTAATATTATGTTACCTATAAAAACAACCCATAGAGATGTTTCTAAATAACCCGTAAGACGGAATTCTATAAACTGTATAATGAAAGCTGGTGAAATCTCCATATACATAATCAGCCCCAGATATAGAGGGACACGCCGGGATCCACGCCCTGGGCGGCACATCCAGAGCGCCCTCTGATTTTGTAAACGAATCTACAACTCATATTTCACCTAACTTTCATGATAGAATAACATCAAACGTCAGCTAAAATTATAAAGGTAAATAAAAGCAATTTTAAACTCTTTGCCCCCTCAAAAAATTATAAATCCAGGGAAGTACGTAGTTATCTACTATTGTAGGTGTAAATTGTATGTAGATTTTATAGCTAATCGTGTGGATCGTTTAGCGCCCCCGCACATTGGCAAATTTTGTATCTTGCTTGATTTCCTATGAGCTTGCATGTGAGTGTTTGAAGTGAAGTGTTGAGAAGTTTCGGCCGAAACTTCGTGTTTCGTTGAATCAGAGTAGGTCCCCTGTATTAAACATCTGATGAAAGAGGTGTACGCAATCATGTGTCCATTGAATTTCTAACGTGTGAACGACTGATAAAAACATTGTAAAACTACGCACAACTGAACTTGTAAATCAATTTAAATTATCTAAGGACATTCGTGTGATAAACTTCTGTAACGCCGAAGCAATACTAAAGTTATAAAAGTGTTATCACTTCTGAGTCGCATATCGAATTTACTTACTTATTTAATATTAGGGCCATTTTTAGCAAATTTTGCTTATCCTTTCATAATCCAAATGAAATACTCGTATTATGTCTCTACAATACGAGTATTTCCACCCCTTTAAGGGGCAGGCTTCGCGCTCTTCGTCGGGGACGAATAGAGTGAGATGGTGATGAGGTCTCTATAATTATCTTTTAAAAAAATATACAATTGTTAACATGTTGGTACCTCTAACATAAGTTTCGGCAATGGATTGTGCGGTTATTGGGCATTAAAATATCTCTCATGTTTTACCTCTTAAACTAGAAAGGAGAACAAAAACCTAGAAAATATGATTTATTACCAAAGTTCAGAAACAAAGCACAAAATTAACATCGACTAGTGAACAAACCCTTATTATTTTATACTTTATTGATACGAATAATCTGACACTAAATTGTTATTGCATACAATAAACATAAAATGATTAATACTAACATTTCATATTATCTTTACATCAAAGAAAATACACGAAAATGGTGAGAAAGTAAACGTTACGTAGGGGTTAAATGTCATATAATGTTAAGATACATATCGTTACAAGAGGGATAAGAAATATATCATTTAAAAGAAAATAGACAAAGACAGATTATTTAATTATTTATTTTATTATATTGAATATTACAGTAATCTTTATTTTTAGTTGCAATGTCAAGAAGTCAGTGCAACCGCTAATGATTTTGATTCCTGTTATATTCGTCTTTATCAATATAACAAGAACAAAAGTATATTATCATATTGTTTCGTGGTAAAGATTAATACCTTCGGTAGCTTTACAATAAACATTATCCCATTAGTATGAGTAATGTAGATTTTATACTTCCGACTTAAATGATTTCATATTAATTTTACAAAGGATTACTGAGATAAAGTAGGATTAATTCTCTAACAGTCCCGATCGTGATAAAGACTAGTATAAATAGTATTGCAATAATCGAATCTACATAATTGAATAAGAAACATATCCTAAAAGGTCAGTTAAACTTACGAATTAAACACGTTAACGAAATAAAACATCTCGTCATAAGATAGTAACCAATCTCTTTTTTCTTTACAGCAAATATGAAATTCTTAGTAATCGCCTTCGCCACCTTCGCCCTGGCTGTGGCCAGCCCGACGCAACGCGCGCTGGTGATGCCTTCGCCCGGCGGCCCCGCGCCCATCGTCGACCTCGACAACGAGCCCATCTCCATTGGTCCCGCCATCATTGACAACTTCGAGCCCATCGCAATCGGCCCCGCTATCGTCAAGCCCCCGACCCCGGCCGCTTCCACTCCTCTCGTACAAATCATCTTGAATGTCAACTCCAATGTTGCCGGGTCTCCCGTTGCCATCGAGGGTGCGCCTGCGCCCACACCGGTGCAAGTGGTCGAAGAGGCTGAGGCTCCGGAGGGTGTGATTATCGCCGAGCCCGTGATCGTCCCCGATCCCGTGATCGTTGTCGACCAGGCCCCGGCGCCCGAGGCCATCAACGTAGCTACTCCCATCATCGTGCCCCCCGTCGTCAGCCAGCCCGACACCCTCAACTAAATCTCAAAATAAGCGATAGCTCATATTAACTATGCTGTGATTGTATTAATAAAATATAATTGTATTGTTGACCTCCGTTACAATTTTCGGTAGGGATTATCGAATAAAGGTCTGGTATTATTATATAAATATTTTTATCTTATTTGAAGTATACGTATACTAAAAAAACATTTTCTTTTATTTTATAATCATTTTTGTATTGAAAAATACCTAACAACCGACTTTTCTCGCCGCTTGTAGTATTAAAATCAACACAGAGCCAAAACTACTGGAACCAGAGATTTTGTACGGATTTTACTGTTACTACATAGGGGTACACTAAAAATGGATTTTACGAAATTCGACCCCTAAGAGTCCGAACTGGGGGCCAAAGTTTGTATGGAGTAACTTTGTCAGAATTGCATAAAAATTGGAATTCTACTTTTGGACAAAAAAGTGGAATCAAAATGGGAATCTAATAATATTTTTCACGAGTAGATACGACTCTTAAGTCTTGAAACTTTGCACATGGGTATCTCTTACTTCTTCAAATTTATTGTATAAAAGTTCCACGCGGATGAAATCGCAGGCGACCGCTAGTACGAGTATACCTTCTAAATATCATTGTCCTTCATTTTAGCCACAAACGAATCATTTGCTATCAACTATAGACAAGATGGGGACCACTAACAATTAAAAGAAGAAGGAGAACCATAGACAAAGTGCTATTATAATTCCAATATTACTAAATAACTAACATAATCTATTAATACTTTAAGAACCATGCAATTCGATTCACCATGTTTTTTTTAATATCAATAATCAATGCCTAAGAATTCCTTGCTTATCATAATTAATTAGGATTAAATCAGCATTCCCAAGCTAGTAGTTTATAATTTGCCATTGCTAAAACCCCAAGACTTCCATAGTTTCGAGAAAATTGCAATTCTTGGGACCTAGGCCAACATTTTTCTACGTAGGAACCCTTCTTACACATTATTCCTCTTTCACAAAACTCATCCATAGTTTCAAAGAAAGTGTCAGGAGACTATAACTTTTGTTATTCAGTTTATTTATCATTGACGCATGTTTCAAACCTCTAATAGATTCTTAATTTTAAACTTTAATGTTGTTAGAATTAATCAGAGTTGGATTAAAAAAATCTTACTAACAAAATGTTTAGGTACAATCAGAAAATGCCCCTAAACACGGAAATGCCTTTGCTAATGTTATTTTCCGGGTATGACGATAGTGTGCAATATATTTAATAAGTTTTATCAAAATAAAACATTGTATTGGTCATGTTTTTTTTGCGCGGATTAGCCGCCATAAATTAGGTCGTAATCATCGATAATACTGACAACCATACTTACGGTAAATGCGTCATAAAAATATAATAACGTCAATGCTCTATAACTGGTAATAAAATGAAAAAATATATATTCAATGTTATGAATTTAATTTGAATGTTGTGTAAGTGCGTATGTAAATAAATATAATATTTTTATTTATGGCAAATCAAGTACAAAACACTGTGAATATCTCGAATAATGAGTACATACTTTTAAAAGAAAAGAAGATATTTAAACACATAATGAATAAAAAACATTCAGTTTGAAGAAAATAAGCCATCTTTCGTAATAAATAACTTTTAACTGTTAAAATTAAAAGTTTAACTTTTCACTTGTTTCTTTATATTTGTAGCGCCTGTTTAAAATTAATAGCTAATATTCACAGTTGGACATCTTGCCTAATATATTTCATAGGATGCTTAATTTTTAACTATCACTTGGTATGTATTTTATTGCATTACATAATATCATCTTATTTTACCGACACTTGAATTAAAATGGTTATTTTGAATTTACGCTGCATGAATGTTTTTAAACCCACAACGCATCCTTGCTTTAAATTTAGAGGTATATAATATTTTTATGAATATTTAACTTTCTAACAATTCCAAGATATATTACGTAACGCAGTATAATTATTCTAGTCTTTCACTGCCGTGTTTTTATAATAAAAGCAACTAATCGTATAATTAAAAAGGGTATTGTTTCTTTTTTTCTATCATCTAAGAAAAGCGAAACAATAGAATTAGATACAAAAAAATATATAACTTAAGTTAAACCTTCAAGTAACCTTTAACAAATATGAAATAACTTTTTCTTTTTCAGGTTCCTTTTTAAAATGTTATTAACTTCATGTTTAAGCGTAATTAACATTATTAAACAAGCGACTGCTTACCGTTACAAAGAAATTACAAATACTTTAAACAAAACTTAAATTAGCCAAAAGGCTACAAACATTGTACTTTTAGCTTTAGATTTTTTTTTATTATCTGCAAAACTTGAATAGACATTCGATATTTTATCTCAGACATAAAATGGACTTTGCGATCTTTGCCTTGGCATATAAAGATGAGGTTATCAATAGGGATAAGACTACGTGTATGTTTCTAATCATCTAAGCAACAGAAACATCAGTGATTCCTATACTAACTGTTCCCCGTGACTCCGTCCACACGGAATTACAAAAAAGTAGTCTATGTGTTAATCCAGCTTGTGGTCTATATCTGCGCCAAATTTTATTTTTGTGCCGTTTTGGTGATACCTTCTAACAAACGTTGCAAAAACGCTAGTGCATTAATAATAATGCTTCCGCAAAATATTTGCCGTTGTGGATATTCACGGACGATACAGAAACAAACTGCTGAGGACAGTAACTTTCTAGTGTGCCGCGAATCAAATATCATCTTACTGTTTTAATATTATGAGTCGTTAGTAACTACAAAATAATTATATAAAATCAGTACCTCTTCTAAAATCGATCACAAATTGTACAGTCGTATAGCGCGTGATCTTAACATCAAATAAACACGTGTTACAGTACCAAATGTTTATACAAATTATCTTATTCATTAAACTGTAATTTACAAATTACTATTAGAATGTATGTATGCAGTTCGAATCCCGCCATGTACCAATGTGTTTTTCGATTTTCGAATTTCATAAGTACATATTTACCCGATGCTCTTACGGTGAAGGAAAACACCTTGATGCAACCTGCACATATCGACGAATAAATTCAAAGATATGTGTGAAGTCGATCAACCCGCACTGGATCAGCGTGGTTGACTTTGGCCTAATCACCACTTTAGGGTAGGCTCCGAGCCCCTCAGTGGTGACGTACAGTAAGCCGGTGATCATATGATGATTAGAATGTAACCAATAGTTCCAGATTAATTAAACATCGGTAGATAATATTCGTCAAGTTTAAGATTATGTTTAAGGAGTTACTTTTTTGCACAGATAGCTAAACTTTTTCGGTAGCTTTGTCCTTAAAAAACATCTACAACATTTGAGTTCTTCAGTGTTCATTCCGTTCCTCAAATTCCGTTTAACCTTTCCGAAGGTTACTTGGTATAACAAACTTTTTATAATATTCGTAACATTGTATGATGCAAATGTATGTACATAAATTGCAACACAAACGAATAATCGATATCAGTACGATCAGAGCTGGGCTTATCTGAACTTTAGTCAGAGCAACCCATCACCATGACAAAAGCGAGTGCGTGAATACATAATGAAATTACATACGACGGAAGTGAATAAATTACGAACTACATACGTACATACGTCTTGTGAAATAATGTTAAGTATTTTTTTTTCATAAACTAGTACTTGAACACAATGTGACTTTTTACAGATGTCAAAATCCTAAGCACTAAGAACTACGTAACCCATTTTATGATCACCTATCCAAAGAAACTAAAAATGCCGGCCTTAAGGACCATTTACGGCAGTAAAATTTGAACAACTTGAATATTCCCTCCTCTTTTTTCCATCAAAAATCGGTCGGTAATCTAACGTCTCAGTCGGGCAAACATCTGTTAAAGTAACCATTCATTTTTTTACGAAGCAAATGCAAAGAGCGGACAGGAGTTTTCTGCAGCGAACCAGCGGAAATCCATGTTAAAATATTTAGATACAATTCTAATCTTGATCTGAACATCGTCTGATGACTCTTAAAGATAAGAAAACATTATGTCAAATCTTTTCTTACTACTTCCGTTACATTTTCATAATGTATTCAAATAATATACCATCTTTAGTGAAGCATATGTGAAGTCAACGTTTTATGAACGCGTAAACAAGAGAGGATATGATTGTGGAGTGATTTAAAGGTAGAGGAAGGCCAAAGAAAGAAGGAGTTGAAGTCAAATATTCAGGCTGATAAAGTACGGAGGAGTAGTACACACTGTGCCGACCGTAGGGACAAGGGCAGGTTGATGAGTCTCTACTTACTGTTTACTTACAACTTCACATATAAAAAATACTTCTGCCACTGCAACAGGAAAGTTTAGCTTGAATTGTAATTAAAATCATGGTTATCACGAACCGGTTATTAATGTATGAAATCATTGTAATATTGAAATATTTATATTTCCCTACACAAGTATGGCGCGTGGCATTTCCATAAAAGGCATAAACTGTGTTATTTCATATACCTTCAGAACTTGATCTTCACAATTAAATGTGGCTCTTGTGACAATTTGACCACAAAGGTTAAGAACTTGAAGAGGTTAAAATGTCGCAAGGTATAATTGATTCAACAGTGACCAAGAAAAAGACTTTTGAAAACTTTTCGTAATCTTAAAAATGTAAATCAGCTGCAAAAATAACATTATACATGTAATAAATCCTAGTCTTTATCAAATAACATTTTCATCATCGTAATGTGTTTTTTTTAAGTCTATATAGTCTTCTGAATTATAGGCAATCATTTTTGCCTAACATTCAATGTTAACAAGACGTAAATTGTAGACGGATCTTAGATTTTCCTCGATTCCAACATATTTACGTAATCTTAAGTAAATTGAAATCCATGAGTTGTCTTTAGTAAGTATTCATAATGCGTCACAAAACATAAATACATACCAAGTACGATTATACTAACATACTATGTTAGTCACCATAATTTGGGCTTTAATCTTTCGCCCAACTTTTGCTCTACCTTTAGTTAAAATGTGTGTTCGTTCATTAAGTCAAAGATATATTTTAAATTCAAAATACATATTGTTTTACATTCACATATTCACTTCTTCAATAAACCTTGAAAACAAAAAAATAACTTGTATAAATTAGTTTAAAAAATGAGCTGTAAAAAGAGTGAGTTATTGGGAGCAAAAAAAACAATGGCTTAATTACGTAAGGATATTAATAAAACATTTTCAAATATATTCAAATATAAAAATAATATTGAAATGTGCAAATGGCAACAAAGGCCTTTGCTATTTGCTGCCATTTACCGTTACCATGGCAATCATTCTTGTCTGCTGCTATTGGCTGAAAGTTTTTGTCCCGTTTTCATATAACTGATTTTTGCTAATTTACTGACCCCTAAGCTTAATAGCGTGAAAATATATACTAAAACGTGTCTTGTGCGTAGAGTTTTTTATTTAAAAAATAGCAATTACAAAATGTGCTGTAATTGCTGACATCCTGGGCAACGGAGGAATGTGCAAAATCGCTTTATACTCGTAGATATTAGCATGGACAAGAGTACTGCTGATGGTTAGCTGGTGCTGAGAGGAGTCTGAACATTCACTAGATGCAATTAGTCACTGAGGGAGTCTACTAGAATTAATTTATTATAAGAAAACACTAAGTGACTGCTAAAGTAAACGAAATTCAAAAATATTATAATACGAAGAGAATCTAATAGTACGAATAAAAAAATACGGAATTATAAAATTAAGACCGTTAAAAAAATATAGATTTTCTTCGTTAAATCAAAATATATTTCAGAATAATTAAGAAAATATGAATAGGTCACTTGTATGAACCAAGTCGGTAGTCACCCCATTGTATTCTTTTCATTTGATTGATAAAATTATATGATTAAATGTCAATACCTGAATGAAAAACGATTTAATTATTATATATTAACGAACTTTGGTATCTATAGATTTTCTTTTGTTGAATACCTACAAAAGGAAAACTACTGTCTCTAGTTTGTGGTAAAGTTTGGAGCAACTGCACGAATGGCAGCTTTACCAGTTTCGACGACCACAAAGTAGGATAGGAAGGGGAAGTAGACTTGGTCATAGTATTATTAAAAAGTATTTTCACGACATACTACTTTTAATCTAATTGTTGTACTGATGTCCAGACTTGGTTACAAAATAAAGTAATAATTATTACGTAGACTCTAAGATGGGTCATTATTTAAAAAAGGAATTGTATAATGTTTATGTATTTACAGTGCCAAGGATAATATAACCGATGAAGCGGAAACCTTGATCTCCAAAGTTCAGGTTCACTGCACGTGACATTCACACACTAAACATCTCTAACCGTACGTGCATTTTATACAAGGATACCCAAAGCAGCAATTGTAATCTCTAAAGCCGGCTACAGACGCTCAGTTTTAACTGTACAGTGAAAAATTGACGTGTGTACGTCAGTTTTAACTACACAGTTTAAAAACTCAACGTCTGTAGCCGGCTTGAGCGATTACGCAATAAAATCTGCCACATACACTTAAGTTTAAATTCACACCGTTGAAACATTTTCAAATATGGAATCTGGGTTCTTTCGTAGAGTTCCTAAACCTTTTTTTTCTAGAATTTAAGAATGTAAGCCGTCGTGTCGTTCAGACACAAACAATTTGCTCTTTTCTATTTGTCTATGTATTTGAAGTTAAATGAGGATTATATCTAAGGCGTTCACATGCGATATTGAATAAAATAAAACAAAAGTATAATCTCAAATATATATTTCGT
Source organism: Papilio dardanus tibullus (assembly GCA_013186455.1). Taxonomy (NCBI): domain Eukaryota; kingdom Metazoa; phylum Arthropoda; class Insecta; order Lepidoptera; family Papilionidae; genus Papilio; species Papilio dardanus. Next base: position 164,096 of record QDHC01006160.1, read on the forward strand.
AAATTGTAGTCAAAATAAAACCCAAAGTTTAAACAAATAGTACATATTTGCGGTTTAATATTCGGAATAAATTATTAAATACCCAAAGAAATACGAAAATATCAAACAATACAGTAAGTTTATTTGTAAATGCACTCTCAGTGAATAAAAGGTGAAAATATTTCAAATACAGCAGCCTATAAGTGCCACCAAAAAATTACAAGTACCTACACTTCATAAGATCTAACATCAACAAGAAAAGTATAAGTACATTATATTATTCGAATTTTGAAATCACAATAGAAACAATCAAAGTTTGCTTCTAATTATAATCTGTATAAAAACATATTTTTTTACATGAAAATTGTTTCTTTGTCTTTATGTTTTTGCAGTGGAAACCTATAGTATTATAACTAAGGCTTTTTGTACATAAGGCTGAAGCCGAGCACCCACCGCAAAATAGTAATGAGCGAGAGAGGTGAGCTTGAGCTGCCTTAAAAGTGCTTGCGTCACCAACAACAAAGTTGAGCTAAACGAGCACAACGACATAAAGCAGCTGTCTCATTTGACACAGCTCGGTTCTCTAGAACATTTCGTCTCGTTTTGACACATCTTATTTCTTTTTTTTGGTGCGGACACGGTTAGACAGTTTCGTATAAAAGTGGAAAATGTGGTCGCCCAGCTGCCTTTCAGCTCTTTACTGACATTGTTTTGCTTAAGCAGCTTAACCTTGTATACAGAGAACCTAACAGCTAAAGAAAAACGAGATTTTAAATACCTCATTACTTTAATAGGTGCTGTAATTATCTAATGTCTTTTTATATTTTAATTATTAAGCAATTAAAAATCCCTGTCAATTATATTAAAATATCATATAAGTATAATAATATTGCAACTCAATTATGTTAAATTTCTTATTTCTAAGACTTAATTGTGACTTCAAAATCATATTTGTGATGTTTTGCTGAATTGTAAGGAAAGTTACCTATACATATTTATAATATTGTTATAACATTTAAATTAGGACTCCCAAGTCCTTAACCCTGCTATGTATAAACATTAATAAATAAATATTAAATAATTCCATTACATAACATTGAGATTGAGAGAATATTCATGAATTCCCCACAACCATGCTTAAATATTGCACAATCTTTCATGTTCCACAACACTTCCATATCCAAACAAGATTTCTATCTAAATTATATTTACCTTAAGGTAGTGACCACAAACATTTTAATTAAATAATGTGCCCTAAACAAAATAAATAAATCAAAAACACAAGTTGGAATTTCCAAGCTCACTATTGTAAAATCATTTGGTAATGCTTTTAAGTTATAATTGAAATTAATTCCTACACCAAATGCTATAAAATTTAAATGCCTACTAAATTAAAGCTTTCTTTCATATGTACGTCTTCTTTGTTCATCTATTCGGACCAGGTAGTATGTGCCCGGGAACAAGACATCTATTGACCCGGAAGGCTCATAAGGAGCAGTATGGTAATTTTGTGTTCTGACATCCATAAGGTCAGAGAACACTTGTGGTTCAACGCATTGTCTCTTCACCAGCATTCCAACTGTGTCATTCAATGAGTTTATTAAACGCTCCAACTTTGACCCGGCACTCATATCTTTGCATATGTTGATGGAATACATTGTTGATGCAAGACCAGAGCCATATGAGAACAGAGCAAACTTCTTACCGATCAATTGATCTGGTGACTTGCTAACCAAGTATGATACCAGGCCACCATACAATGATGGTGTATACATATTGCCCACATTCTTAGCAACATGCAGTGAAGGTTTGGTCTTCTCATTGAATAATTTTTCGCTGTAAGTCATAAAAGCTTTTTCTAAATCTCTATCGAAATATGTTTCCTCCCTTTTGTGATTGTTGAATTGAGACAGTCCAGGAAATTGCTTTTCACGCTCCGAAGATGATGCATTGAGGAAATCATTGAAGCACACTCTCCCCAGAGATTTCTGTACTAATTTACAATACGGGGAGTGGAATAACATACCGTCCAAACTTAATAAACCCTTGAACTCAGGATTTTCCTTTCTCATTTTCTTACAGAAGAGATTGTAGCAGTTGTCTAGAGCGCTCAGATAGCACTTGATGGATAATTTCCCATCGACATAAGGGAATTCAGAAGCTAGATCTGGCTTATAGAAGTCATAAGCATGTGTCATGTATGATGCACGGACACCGCAGTCAAAGACTAGTGGAGCATCAGGGCCAATTAACATAGCCACAGCTCCCGCACCTCCTGTCGGTCTCGCTGGGCCTTTACCATATACTGCTATATCCCCGGCCACAACTATAGCTTTTCTACCATCCCATGAAGATGACTCAACCCAATTAATTGCATTAAAAAGTGCTGCGGTACCTCCATAGCAAGCATTAGTAGAGTCAATACCTTCTATATCTGTGGCTCCCTCCTTAGCAAATAATGTCATCAAAAAGGTCTTCACACTTTTACTTTTATCAATAATTGTCTCGGTACCAACCTCAAGTCTTCCAATATCATGCAAATTGATGTTGTTCTTTTCAATAAGTCTATGTAGAGCTGTAAGGCAGATGGAGTTTATGTCTTCTCTGTCAGAACAGAAGCCCATTTTACTCTGCCCGAGACCAATTGTATATTTACCCGTGCCGACTTCGTCGAATTTTTCTAAATCCACTTGATCCACATATTGTGAAGGAAAATAAAGTTCCATGGCAAGAATGCCTACATTTTGGACCTTTGGCGACATTATTATAAAGAGATGCTATTTCACGGTTACGGATACACGTTAAATTTAGGAGCACTTTACGCACCGACGTCTGCACCTTGCGCCGATCTATACAGACTGGTGACCCCACCGTCTCGCCCGCAACTCGTCTGCTGCCGACGTCAGACCTACACGTTACCGAAGTGAACGAGTCATACCATTGACCTACAACGGTACTATTTAACCAACTTTCTTTTACTCTTACGCAAATGACCGATAACAAATTGTAATTAAAAGATACTACAAATCATAAATGTACGGCTGGCAGATGACACTGTCCTTGATAATAAATTTGAGTTTTACTTTCACTTTGATTTATATAGTCACAAATATTATTCGGAATTATTGCAAAATAACTTTAAGGTATTGGAAAGAAAATTCCATTCCATGTCAAATTCGTATGCTCCGCTCATGTGACGTGACGATGACGTAAACAATTTTGAGGTTATCTGCTACGTCAAAAACACATCACGTTCTGTAACAGGTTGGATCTTGGATTGTAGTAGATAGGAAGAAATATATTATTAAAAAATATGAAGTGAGGTCGTGAATTTTATAATAATAGTATTTTTTTTCGATCAGATCTAACTTTAAATTAATGTTTAAAAAATCATTAACTAAGAAGTATTTATTCACTACGAAGTGGTTCAGCGGCCCCTTTTTCTTTTATCATTCAAGAAAACAATCAATATTTATTTTGCTTTCGTAATAACTAATCCATTTAATTGTTTGTTCATCGAATATATATAGAAAACATTAAAATAAAGTTACATAATATTATATTAATAATCTCGGTACTGTATCTTAAACATTGGAATTCGATAAAAAGAAATAGTAAAGTTTAACGACGTATGTTGTGTAGGCACTTAAAATTCTCATGTCGTGCCACTTTCACTACGTTAACGGTCATCAAAGAAGAGAACTCGTCCCAATTGTCACGAAAAGCTGCTTCGATCTACTAAATAAATTACACATGCCCGTATCAATGTGGTTTTGTATCTAATATGACCTAAACAAATGTTTGAAAAATAAACATACTTAAGTATATTTTAAACATGTCCTTTTCCATATTCCATGTTGTCTATAAACGACAACCCTTTCTCCCTATAAAATAAAAATTGTTATATTCCTTCTTTATTGTCTAAAAGAAGGATTTAGCTGATGGTAGGTATATTTAGGTTTATATAGGAGGGAGAGAAGAGAAGAAAAGGAATGTTTTGTTATTTCATTATTTTTGTTGTTTATTGTTAATCTGTTTGTTGCTTATAAAATTTTATTTTGTAACTTTTTCTGCAGATCAAATAAAATTTAAATAAATAAAAATAAATTTCTTGCCACAACTTCTGATCACTTTGTATACGATGTGATTTTTGCGCTTTTGCCTCTTTAATTACTCACTAAAAAAAAAAACGTCGCGAAAATGGCATCATTAAATTTCGTAAAATTAAACAATAGCAATAAAATATTGCCGGTTAGTAATTAGCGCTACTCCACACGCAATCCTCACGGTCTATAATCATGGAATTAAATTCAATTGCAAGTGTAGTTATTACAATACAAAGAAATTCTTATTTCTTACACTTTCTGTATCTGAAAGGAAGGTTAAAAAAATTCATCGATAATAAAGTAAATATTGCAGAACGTTAGTTTGTGTGGAACTAAAAAAATGTAATTGATTGTTGCATTATAGATGTAATTAATAAAAAAATAATAAATCTACTTTCTAAATAAATAACTCAACTAAAGAAGTCGTTTTTATAAGCAGTTATAAACAAAACATTCACCTTACGGTCAATTTGTTACTGCGCACATACATTCAAATATTTTAG
>QDHC01006160.1:181523-220866 GCA_013186455.1 Papilio dardanus tibullus
AAGTAGAAATCTTACAATCTCATTCGGTATGAACAATGTAATCCATAACAATTATCCCAATTTCAAACAATCTTATCTTAAATTAAAGCACATTAAGATCAATAACAATCTGTCGTATCTTAAGTGGCAAGAACCACCGGCCGTGGCAGGTGCATCAGACAATTGACCTACAAAGGCTAATTCAATATAGAGATTGGAATCCATGAGTCACACTTGAATTGTTACATTAAGTAGTTGTTAAGTACGCTCTTCTTAAAGCTTATAAGATATAGGTAGAAATATTAAACATTTTAGAAGTGGTTTTTCTTTGTCACTGAGGTATTGTTAAGTTCGTCAATAATGCCTTGTTCGCACCAGGATAGTATTTTATTCGAGTAGCAAGTAGAATTTATCCGAACAAAGGATTTACTACTGTTCGGACTCGTTTAAGCTTAAACCTACGCACTTGGGTAGTAATTTAGTAACTAAACGTGTCCGTACAGCAACATTTTAGCAAAATAGATAAGTAAATCCTTTGTTCAGATACCTGCTACTTGCTACACGACTAAAATACTATCCTAGTGTGTACAAGGCTTAATTCTAATTAGATTATAAAAAGTTGGTATTTTATTTCAAACTTATAATTTTTCTTGTATATTCATAATTATCTTTTAATATTTTAGTTATTTTCTAAATGACTTGCAACTTTTCAAAAATCAATGTATATCTTCGTCGGTTTATATTTCGACTAATTACTCGTACATTTTGTCAAATTAGTAAGATCAGAATCTGCCGAAGTTTGCAGTCGTTCAGTGACATATATTACATTCATTATGTTCGTATATGAGTAATACAAAAAATGGTAACATCTGCCAGTTAAACCTGTTACGCAAGCTTGCAAGGCTAAGCAGGTGGAAACGCAAGCTGCTATGGTGTGCTTTTTAGTTCTGTTTGGAAAATTTTGCATTCGTGATACTAAGCACCTATAGTTTCGTGGATTGACACCGCCTAATTAGTCGGCGGTTTGAATCTTCACGTAACAAGTGTCCGTTAATTATATTTAAAAAACACTTTGTATTATTGTCCAAAGAATTATCCATGTTTAATAATAAAAAAATATGTATTTTCGTAAATTCCAGATAGGGTATTAGTGACTACAGACCAAATGGTCGCAGAATACAAACCGACCGATGAAAACCAAACTAACACGACGATAAGAAAATCCGACTTAGTAAGAGATTGGTGCGAGAAAACGAGTCTAGTTATGAACAAACTATATCCGACCATATTCAGCGAAACTTACTGTTTATTAGAAAACGAATCCGCGCCGTGGAATAATGAAACTACAGATATGACGATCGATCTCAGTAAAAATAAACAGACCGATGTAAACGAAACTAATTGTAGTTTCAAAACATGTTTGACGAATGGAAATGACGTAGAAATAAGCGGTATCCAACGCTTGGAACACACAATTGACAAAAGCATGCAACCAAAACAAAGATATAGCGTGTACGAGAATTTCTCGCTGCCCGGTTCACCGAACTGCATTACGCACAAGAACTATAATACAAAGACAAGTTTAAAGAAAACTAAACGAAATGATGATATTTGTCACAGAATAGATAACTTAACTTTAGAGACTTCGAATAGTATTTCAACAGATGACGCGTCTTTAGACAAAGCAATGGCGGTTGTACAGAATAAGACCAACGAATGGTTATCAAATTGCAGTAGCGATGTGATACAGAACAAAGGTTGCAATACCAGGAGATCATCAGCCAGCAGTGGTGTCAGTAGCAATTATTCAGGAGGCAATATTGTTATAGCAAATGTACATGAAGAATACAAGTATGAAGATAAAGAGGAAGGCGTGGTCTTGATTGAGAAACGATTGCTTATTTCACCGGTCGTGTAAGTATATTTTATTCTGTTACTAGCGCCGTCTATAGTGATAAACGAAATGTTCGAATAAAAATATTTTCATTGTATAATTGATTTTACAGTTTCATATTTAAAATTTTTTCGATTAAAATTCTTAAGAATAAGAAAGTAAGCCACATATCCAGTTTTGTTTCTCACGTAAATCATAAAATAAGTATGCAATCATTTCCTTTACTTTTGCAACTTCCATGCATCCTGTCAATTTGCATAATATTACGAACTTGTTCCGATTTAAACTTAAATAAGCAAATTGAGTGTAATTATTGTAGATTTGAATTATTAACACATTATTTTCCTTAATATTTGTAAGGTCGCATATAAAAATCTTTTATCGATCGAGTTAGTAACATCATCAGCAAACATGTCATGGCTAGTCAGATATATCTATAATCTATATTTACACCTCTATTACAGTATCTTATTTCTAATTTCAGTTTGCCAGTCGACGAAGTAGAAATGACAACTCCAGACCAAACCATTCTGTCCGTAGCGTCCTCTCTGCCTCCCACAATGGACTATGACGTCAACACGCTCCGGTCGGAGCTCATGAAACTAGGCTTCACTCCCGGACCTATACACGAAAATACTAAGACATTGTATCTGAAAAAGTTACAAACACTAAAAAAGACACCGACTGTTGTCACCAAAGAGGGCAAAAGTAAGTCATTTAAACTTTTTGTTGCAATATTATTATTTTTTTGTTGATGATACCTTGTCAAAACCCATGCCATAATTGATTTATTTATAGATTTTTTTATAGTTTAGTTTTATTTTAGAGAATTATTTTTATATTAGAATGTTTTCACGATTAATAAAATTTACTGTTCAATTTGGAGAAATCAACTTAAAAAGAGGTGTAAATATTTTTATTTAAAACTTATTTTTAAAGAAAGTATCACAGAAAAATCAGTTTTTTTAAGTCATTTAATGGTACAAAAATTATCAAATTTAAGTCACAATTAAATTAAATGAATATTTATTTTTGCAGCTTACAGTGTAGAATTACTAAAATCAATTCGTACATCGGATTGGTTGAACGATTTGTCTCCATACATTGAATTGGAGAAAAGAGCTCGAGCCGATTTCGCCAACCCCAATAAGAAATGGCGCGAAGGAACAACTAAAACCTCCTTTACTTATTTACTGTTGGATCCCAGACTTACTGACAATTTACCAATTAAAGCTAATAAACAAAATCCTCATGAACTTTGGGGAACTTTTGTCAATTCCATATTTTATGTTGGAAAAGGTTAGTAGTATTTATTTTTATCTATAAGGAGGAAAGATTTGTATATTTGTATTTTTTACCATTAGAAAGCTACATTATCCCCAAGTAAAGACTATCTTTTTTAATTCCACGCGGACAAAGTCGCGAACAACATCTAATAATTAAAAAAAACTAGCAAAATAAAAGTCGATATAAATGAAGTAACCAGGATAACAGAAGCTTTAGGATATGTATATGAAATATTTTAATAACACAAATTCTATGTTCCGTTTCAGGTAAACGTTCAAGACCATACTCACATTTATATCAAGCACTTACATTATGGAAGAGAGATTTTAAAACATCAAACGACAAAAAAGTTCAACAAATTCTAGACATTTGGTCCGACAAAGTCGGTGTGATTTGCCTTCATATATTCCAAAACGTGATCCCCGCGGAAGCGTTCACGAACGAAGCGGCCATGATCGACGTACTAGGCTTGCAGAACTTGAAGAATATTAAAAGTGGGAACTACTACGGTACTGCGGCCTCTTGGCCTCTCAAAGAACGACGGATGCTCGGACTCTACCTCTTGTATAAAGCTATGCAAATATTCCTCACAGAAGGAGAGAGGCAACTGAGACCGGACGATATAGACTGATATATTTATTTAATATCTTTTATATTATAAAATAAAGATACAGTATTATTTTTTTCTATTTAACGTAAACTTGCCTGTAATTTTAATGCGTTTTATTTGTTAGTATGTACCTGTATTTTTCATACTAGTTTCCGTTTAATTTTGGAAGCATTTCTGTATATACAGCCAAAGATTGTGTCAACTTACACTAAATTTTACCAACTTTTGTATTAGTATTTGTCTTTTGACTTTTAATTGTAAGCTTTAACTTTATTTATGATTTCTCTGTAGTAATTTAAGTTACCATAAAACAAATTTTAACATTATTTTTACCTAGTCAATTTTACTAGACTTACTAATTTTATTGCGTAATTTAATAATGATATAGTTGTAAGCGTCTATAATTATGTATAAGGAGGAATTTACGAAAATAAAACACGATGCTAAGAAATAATTTATTTTATTTCATTTTTTAACGTCTTCAATTCTCTTCTAAGAAAAATCAAACTGATTTTAGTTACATCAAAACAATACACATAATGATATACAATAGATACAAGACGAGGAAGCGATGCCGCGACAGGTGACACCTTTTTTCCGGCGATACACGCCTGACGCGACAGGTTGTGTGACACCTTCGTGCCGGCAACACACGCCTGCCGCGACAGCTTGTGCCGGAGACACACGCCTGCCGCGACAGGTTCGCATCCAATGAGTAAAAGAAAACGATCAGTCTATGTTTTATATTCCGTCGAGGATAGACGAGCGCTGCGTGAGATCATGTTAGTCATACACGCTCCCACAACATTCATACATTAGTACATTACATGTGTATTCACGGAGCATATAAACAAACAACAACAATTAGTTAGCCAACTTTGTCCTCAATGAGATAAATATGATGACAGATTTCAAACAACATACTGTACTTATCTTTTTATTCACAAACTATATCAAACCTCCATAACAATACACAAATGTAAGTTTTCAAAAGTACAATAATCAAGAGCTAAAGAGTTATTTAACGACTATAAAACGGGAAAAACGTATAGTGAAATGTAGGGAAGGTTGAGCAGTTTTTGTAAATGCTCCGTGAAAGACACAAAATCATACCATTCTTTGAAGGTACTTTTACATAATCTATTTCTATTTTTAGTTCAATTATTGAACAACAAAATAAGTAGTATTTGCGAGAAATTGTACAAACATATTTAATTAAAAAACTTTACAATAAATAAAAACAGAGAGCCGCCTGCATCCGAATAAAAGTTATTTAATGTATTTAAATAGATAAAAAAATCTCGCATAGACAATATTAGAGCTCAACTTTATTTCAGTTTTAGCATTATGACTCTTCATGATTACACAATAACGTTTAAAACGGCCGATCTTTTCCGGCCGACCGATTAATTTCGGCTAAATTATACTTTCGACTTAGCTTAGGAAATAACAGTTTGTACTGAAGAAGCTCTAACTGTTTCAATTTTATTAATAAACATAGTTTAGGCAGTCGCACGATGGCTTTGGAAAAAGCAATATCATATTTAATAAGTAAATAATAATTGTAAAATCGTAAAACAAAATTTCACTGGTTTCCAGTTGTCAACATTGTTCAATTTTTTTTATATAACTTAGGTATTTAGGCCCCTCATCCTTCTATAAATATCGGATTTGTTTATCAAACAGGTACGTTCGTACATTGAATAAAATGTTATTAAATTATTGAAAATATCTCTACTAAGTATTTGTTGATCTAAAGTGTTTCACTACTACAATTGAGTTATACAATCACATAAAATGCATACTTCTGTTATTTATTCTGAGTGAAAAATTACAGAGAAGTTACGGCTTTTTTGGTAAACAAAAGGAATACAAAATGTAGACATACAATATTGCAGCAGTCGTGTGAACGATTCGACTGGAAGACTTTATATGAAATGATACACCCACACAATAGAAAAGGGAGGAGGAAGTCCTAATACAAAGAACATTAAATCGTAAAGTTGCCGGCCTTACCTAGCGTGCTGCGGAGTGGGTCGGGAGTCTATGAGAATATTTTCGTTTACAATAATCATTATAAGCCAGACATACATTACGCACAGCGATATTCAAACACTCCACGATTCTATAGGATGCTCTACGTTACATAAATAGTCGTTCCTCATCATAATCGAGACAGAGTACGATTTGTGCACACTACGACTCATTGATCACATTGACGCCTTCCAACTTACACTACCTTAACTTTAATTAACATTATGTTTACAAACTAGGTACGCTTGCTTTTGTTATCTCGTGGAATGCTATTATCATTTAGAAAATCTCACTGCAACGGAGCCGTTGAGACATCGGACAGCGAGCGTGCGATCAGTACGATGCCCGGAGGAGGGGAATAAAATTCGATGTTTTATATTACATTTACTGCATTGGACTCTAATGTAGGGGAATTTACATATAACTCTAATATGTACAAAACTAGTTTGTGCTTCCACTAGTTAACATATAAAACAGGTTCTAGTGAGAGGGGACAGCGAGCGCGCAACGTCCAGCCGCGTCCACGACGTAACCAATGTCCAACATCCGTCCGGGACTCCTCGGAGCACAACACTATACTTCAGGTAACTATCGGTTCACACACCTAACATTCAAAGCGCACGTCACATTTTCTACACTCGTGTTTGAATTACGCGAAATCACAGAGTTTAATTATGGCTACTTGATATAGTCGACCGGGGCGAAGGTCACAGTTCGACAGGGTCGCCCCGGCCACAGTCACGTCACTGCACTTGCACTATGTCACTATCGGTGAGTATATCTTCATGGGCGCTGCGCGTGCGCCGCGAGCGCGCCCTTCGTGTATGTAGGTCCTCATTGCGGTGGTATTGGTTTCATTTGGGCGGCGTGGGGAAGGAGTTGACCACCGCTTGCGTGCTCGCCAGCACCGCCGCCGCTGCAAACACACAATCCTCCATTAATGCCTCGTCCTCTCATCTCTCTCATTGTAAATGCATCTCTGTGTACATTGGCTATACGTGCTGCGCGGGGCTCGGCCGCTTAGCCGCCGAGTGCTATCGCGCCCCTGCAACCAACCATATCACACACCTTATCGGATTATGTTTACCAAACATTCACTAAGTAGTGAGACCATTGCGAATTGACCATTCATTAATAAAAGTAATACAAATTATAATAATCGTAAGTCATGATGACGATTTCTAGATTAATTTATGAGTCCACCGTCCCATGTAACGCAGTAAAAATAGTTATGAAATAGGTTATGTCCATCGTCGGTCTTGACTACACATATTAATGGCTCTATATCACGAAGGTAATAAAATTCTAGCATATCATAAATAAAATTGTAATTTTATTATTTTAATTTAACTATCCTCTTAAAATGATATTTGGTGTTTAAAGCAAAGCTTTTAACAATATACATTTTCGTAATTTTTATACTTTTAATAAATAAATAGCGGCCGGCGTAAACATATTTTTTATAATCTTAGTATTAATTCTAGTCAAAGGTCGTGGCGAGTATGGGGAGGTTGCAATGCGTCGTGTGACCGACCTGGGTAGGGCGGGGGGTAGAGCGGGTAGCCGAGGCCGACGTGCGTGTGGTGGTGCGTGTGCACGTGGCGCTGCGGCGGCGGCGAGCGCGCGCCCTCCTTGGGCGCCTCCGCGCGCGGCGCCTTGCCCACCGGCGACTTCGCGTGCTCCTGCAGCTCGTGGATCTTATGCGCTCCGTGTGCCCCGTGCCCGCCGTGTCCCCCGTAGTACTGCCCCGGGGGCAACAGCTCCAGTTTCCCCGGCGCCCCCGGTCGGGACAGGTCCTCGGGGGCATGGTACCTCGGTACCGACCACCCGGGGCCGTATCCGCTAACCAGCATGGGGCTCAGAGGGGCCCGGTACACGGGGTCGAAGGGCAACCCCCCGTAGTGCGGGGGCTGCATGTACGGCGGGAGGTAGTACTGTGACGTCGGCGGGGGAGGAGGTCCTTGCGTTTCTGTCGTCGGTTTCTGACCTTCTTGCTTAATCTGAAATGAAGATTAAATATTTTTTAAAATACGTTTTTATGACCAGACTAGGAGGTTATTCTCTCTATTAGGTATTTGAATATCCGTGGTGATTAGGAAGCATGACTCACCTTGATCTCCTCCTTGTTCTTGTCGTCCTTGTCTTTGGGCGGGGGCTTGTGCGCGGGCTGGGGGGTGCGCGGCGGGTTGCCCCCGCTACCGGGCCCGCCCGGCGCGCCCGGCATGCCCGGGGGGCCGCCGGGCTTCACATCACCACCTTCTTTGCGTCTCTGCTCTAAGCTCATGTAGTACCTGGAATAGTTATTGCGGTCGTAATAAGTTTATTTTTTTTATTGAATTGAGACAAATTCTCGAGCAGTCCGAGACGTGGTAATAAATACCCACCTTCTTAATTCTTCTTCCCTGGTATGTGGCGGTCGTTGAAACGCGTAGGTGCCCATCTGCGCCTTCATCTCTATGCTCTCCTTGAGTATCTGATGGTTGTCGTTGGGCCGCGCCGGGTTCTCCTTGCCGTCGGGGGGTCGCTGTTGTTTGCTCTTGTCCAGTGGGCTGGGGGTCGTCTTGGAGCGGTCACCGTCACCGTGGGCCTTGCTTTTGTCTTCGAGCGGGGTTCCCGGCGGAGCACCAGATTCCACGTTGTAGGGAAAATTTTGAACGTAATTGTATGGATAGAAATGCTGCGGTAGGACTTTTTGGGGACCGCTATCCGGTTTGTTATCCTGTAATTAATATATTTTTTGTTTTAATCGATAATTATTTTGTTAAATATACAAAATTCAAAACGATTTCTTCGACAATCGGTTCTCGCACAAAAGGGTGATAAATTATGTTGAACGAGTTCCTTTTACGACTTAAATATTATAACGTCGCAATGAGATTATGTCTAGACAAACATTAAATGGCACATTTTAGACATATTTTATTGATAAGGATTTTAAGTGATACTTAAATCTGTAATCAACGTAAGATCATGCAACAAATCATCTAAGATAATTTTCAATGTTTATCAAGACGTGATTTAATAAAATAATGGTATAAGTGGGATCACCTTGAGATCAGCCTTGGGGTCGCCTTTACTGAGGTCTTCCTTGCTCTTATCTTGCGGGGCGGGCGGCGCGGCGGGCGCGTGCGCCGGCTGCAGGTACTGAGGCTGACCGTAGAACTGTCAATTGTAAAATATTGTTGAACATTATCGCCCCATTTAGCTTAATGGCGAGCCAACTTGATAATTAACTGCCTCTTGCTACCAGATAGTAATGATGTTGATTCTAAGTGCTATTACGGTCCGACCGCACCGAAGTTATCTGTTGCGAAATAAACTTTTAATGGTTTAACTTTAAATTGCTCGTATTACTTAGGATTTATTTCTTTCTTTATGTAGAAGAGTTATTACGGTATAAATTGAGAGAGCTTTGTTAACCAGACATTTAATTGTTAAGAGTACTGGAGAAATATACTTTTTTTTATATGCGGCAGTGGAAAAAAGCAGTTAAAAGATCGATTGTAATAAAGAAGTATAGTATGATACTAGGAGGATATAAATGCAAGAGAGTGTACTAACCTGATGGAAGACGGGGAAGGGTCGATGGCTAGGCTCGGCGTCGGGCGCGCCCTCCGGCGGCGCGGCGTCGTCCGAGATGTCGGAGTAGGCGGGAGAGCGCACGCCGGGCGTGGGCGACCGCCGCGCTCTCCGCTTGCCCGGCGACTCCTCCGCCGGGGACTCCGTTGATTTACGCTCCTCTGATGGCATCAATGCTGACCGAGGTTTCACCTAGAAGGAATAGAATGCACACTTTTATTTGCTGAGGATTTAGTAACTTCCTTTTGAATTAATAAGAAAAAATCTTTTTCGTTTTCGATCACGGCTTTAGTGCGCACATACCTTGAATTGCGTAGGTATGGTCTGCAGCGGAGGGAGTGTTTCTGGCGGGGGCGTGGAGGGCACCGGCGGCGTCGGTGGGCGCTCGGGCTGCGGGGTGGGCTCCGGCGTGGGCGCGAACTCTTCGGGGAACCTAGGCTGCGGCGACACCTCGACCGGTTCCGTCTTCTCTGGCGATTTCTCCGGGGACTTATCGCTCTTCACGTCCGGAGACTTGACGGGCGTGGGGGACTTCACTGGTGTTGCGGGGGTCGCGGGCTCCGAGGGGGGACAGGCCGGGGACGCCGGTTCCGCCGTCGGCTCCTCCAGCTCCGAACTGGAGCCATCCTTGTCGTCGTCATCGGGCGAGCCGTGCGCGTGCGACCGGTGGTACTTGAGGCCGTTCGCGTGTTTGTACTTCTTCGAGCAGTTGGGCTCCGGGCACTCCAGGAGCACAGGGTCGGGCGGGGGCGAGCTGGGCGTGGGCGGAGGTCGCTTGGCCTTGGGCGTGGGCGGCCGCTCTTCCGCCTCGGAGTTGCGCTTCCTCTTGGAGTCGGGGCGCGGCGGCGTGAAGGGCGTGGGCGAGGGCAGCGCACGCCGGCCCTTGGCGCCGCCGTTGCGCAGCTTGCTGTGCACGGAGGAGCGCGTCTCCGTAAAATTGGTCATATCGGTAGGCGCCGCGCCTCGGCCGCGTTTCGCTCGACCTTTCGGCGTTCTCGAGTCCAACTCCTCCGTCGGGGAGTCACAAAACCTTTAATTAAAATAATAATTAAATGAATGATAAAATAGTAAAGAATATATTTTTACAAAACAAATAACGAATTACTACTAACCGCGGCGGCGCCCAATCATGTCGGGTGCAGTCCAGTAACGTGCCCACGTAGGTCTTCCCCCGCCAGGTCACATTGACTACTAGAACACCTGAAACAACACAAAGGGATCGTTAAGCGCATCCACATGTAGAGTAGAGGCGCGGCCTTATAACGATATAAATAGCACGGGGACGGGATAAGTTTTTGTAAGAGTTGCGGCTCGTGGCTCGAGGCGAACACGGAATGCAGCGGGGTTTATTGGTGTCGGCGAGAGCGGTTCCGATCCAATTTGTCACGGGAGCGCTCATTTGCATAGAGGAGGCGGCGCGGCGGGCCCTGGGGGCCGGGGGAGCCGGGGGAGGCAGGGGTAGGTAGGGGGCGAGGCACGAACGTGACTTTAGCCGCATATTTAGAAACACCCGCGCCACGGCAAAGCGCCCCTGCTTATCGCGCTAGCGTGGTAACTTATGCAAATTTAATTAATCAATTTCACCCCACTATGTCGGAGCGTGATGCTCCTTCATAAACATAAAATTGTATCAACATATTTCGCTTCTCATAAAAACGTTGATACAAACTATAAAGTTCTATGTTATGAATACAGCAATGGAATTACGCAAGACTTTAAAATGTCCCTCATACATAGATTTATTGGATTAAATATGACAGTATCAAAATAGAAATCGTTTATTTAAGTTAATTTTGAATAGAGCGATTTAAACATTTAATCGGATTTGCATGTTTGAAATAAAAATTATACGCCGAACTTGTAGTTAAAGTTTTAAACTCGTGTATCGTATAATGTTAAAATATACTTTTAAACAAATAACTACCTACATACGAACTATCTAAATTGTTAATAAACAATTATACAACAGTTTTACGTTATGACCGTTTTCACGAAACGCAACAACTTTTACAATACAATATTACTTTATTTCAAATTAATCAAAGAATTCCTCGCATTTAGATGGCATAAACATCAAATAATATACCAAACCTGGATAAGGAGAGTCATTCTATAGCCCCGTCGAGCTACCTCTATAAGCGAGAAACTCGGATTAGAAAACCTCAATAAGCGAGACAAATATCGCGGTCTCGTTTATCCAGGTTCGATAGTAACTGTTAGTGAACACGGACATAGTAACATACGACTATATACGAGTAAAGCCGTCTCCAGTCTCGTGAAATAATAAATGTAAGTGCAGCGCAGGCGAAGGCAGACAGACGGCCGCGGCCGCTCGCCGCGTGCTATATCTCAATAACTCCCCCATTATTTATTGTTTCACGAAACAATGAACACATAAAGCATTTCTCTATAAGCTATTAGCATAAAATGAACGACCACTTCAAAATAGATTCATTGCAGATAAAAATCAATGTCATAATACATTATATTTTTATCTAGAAACATCTACAGTAATTGACTTTAAAGTAGTTTAAAATGATAATCTGTGGTATGAAGAACACGCGTTACTAAGGTAATTGAAGTTTCTCCATCATTTCGCTAGATGGCGCTATAAGTCTTATTTATAACATTATAGTTACATTTTGAGAAAAATAACTACCTTAGTGTATATTTAATTAGAGAAATCAACACTAATCTTATTATCCTACTTTAACATAATTGATGTTCCAGTTGAACAATCAGTAAGATTTTTTTAGATTTTTTTTTATTTACATTAAAAATGAATGTTATGCATAAAGGTAAGCTGCCAAATTAGGTTTGATGCGAAAGGTTATTTTCATTTCTTACCCTATAAGGCTTCATTAGACTGATGTCATGCAAAAACGGTCATTTTTTGCGCGAACTAGCGCTAATTAAGCCGTAGGGTTATAACATAACTAGCTGTTCGCGATTTCGTCCGCGTGGAATTAAAAAATATAGCCTATGTTACTCGGGGATAGTGTAGCTTTCTAATGGTAAAAGAATTTTCGAAATCGGCCCAGTAGTTCTAGAGTTATTTCAATACAAACAAAAATACAAAGTTTCTCTCTTTATAAATTAGTATAGATATATAGTATTTTTTTCAATTTGTTCCAAAAAAAGGCTATTTGTTACGCTTTAATCGAAATTAGTTCATTGGCGATTAGGTACGGGAATAACAAGGCAATAGGTTCATTTGGGCGGCGCTAATTACTCCCCGGGCTATCAGCAGGCTAATGGCTGTCAGCTCATTCCCCTAGCCGGCGCCCCGCGCCTCGCGCCCAGCGCTCTCTACCTCGACACCCTTACAACTTCCGGATAATTTTGATATACTCCTAGTAGCTTACAAATCTATACTTCTATATCTATACTAATATTATTAAGATAGATACTTTGTGTTTTTGTATGTATTGAAATAACTCAGATACTACTGGGCCGATTTCAAAAATTCTTTCACCGTTAGAAAGCTACGTTATTCCCTAGTAATATAGGCTATATTTTTAGCAAGCGCCAGCGCTTTACTAAACAGAAAATAATATTTTAATTGAAGCTTTTTCCAGTTAAAAGAAACGTGTATAAAATATCCTAAACCCAATTATACAGAAATCATAATTAATTCTTGTCTAAAAACGTATTCTCGACTGTACAACGGTAAAACGAATAAAAACATAAAGAGAATACGTGAGCTACCGGCCGGCAGTCCGGCAGTCCGACAGTCCGGCAGTCCGGCAGTCCGACAGTCCGACAGTCCGACAGTACAGCATTCCGGTAAGCTTTGTTAGATCTAATCAACACTGGGCTTTGTTTCCCACACCAGAGCAAACAACGTCCGGGGCATTTCATTTACATCCCGTACATTGCTCTGTCTGTCCAAAGCTTACACTCTTAAAAGCCAAACACAAAATGGGAGTTAATTATCGTGTGAATTCACTAAAGGACACGAAACTGACAGCAGAATATTGAATTGAATCTTAAAATAAACGCCGTATACAGTTTAGCAGACGTCAAAATTTGGACAGAATTTGGAGCTTGGCTTTCTCGGCTATGAAATATAATTTTGTTTGTAACTCCCTTGTTGACTAATTAAATACTATGAGTGTGTTAATAATCCTGTGGCTTCATTAGAGCGAGTTCGCGGAAAAAACAAAGATTATGCTTCGGCGTAAGGCCGTTTTTTGCGTGACATCGGGCTAATGAAGCCCTACGGTTAGTGTACGAAAGTTTGTCCATTATCTCCTTTTTACAAGTTTTTTATTTGGTGCGTGCCGAGTGTGTGTACTTTAAATACGTCTAGATCCGTCTATGGGTGATCATGAGCTCTTTGCCAGAGGCGTTTATAGTTTCACTAGAGAGGTATGTTTGCAAGTACCCTTAACTTTAGGGACTCTTGTCTTTCTTCGTCAATCACGCTTGAGTACACATTTTGATTCAATTTTTTTAACTTTAATATGACGTATCAGTTGATAACAATAAAGTTTTGTATACTGTGTTAGTCTTTGTCACTAAATGTAACCCTTTATTAACTTACTTAACTTTACAAAATAAAGTTTATTTTCGGATTTAAATCACTCTTTGTTGAAACCTCAACGCTTTATTTAGAGCTAACAGTTGACGCATTTACGGCTGGCTTAATTTGTGGGCAAACAGAGCACGCTTTAAAAATTAGACATAAATAAATTGTGAAGGGCGTGATGCGGCCGGATTTTGTAACAGAAGCCAGATGTTGATTTATTGTTTACAATAATTACGCGTTGCGTAGAGGGCGCTGTAGGCGAGCCCGCCCTAGCAGGCAATGCGTACCATTTTGGCACAGATACAAAATCAGTTTTAATTCATATAAAATTGATTAGCCAGCGCAGAATTTTGAAACTGGTATTACAAATTAATCTTGTTAATAAACAATAACGGTGTTGAACTACATGCTTAGATAAAATATTATATCTATAATTATGAATGATAACATATTTTAATTAAAATATGCATAAAGAAATGCAACATTTGGCATTATTCGACACCTTCTACTGTTTATATCCCCATTAAAATGTAACGAAGGTCCATACATATTTTATGAGATCGTTGACAAGCGTCGTCTTATATAGGGTTATGATAAAACGCAAATGATAATACTGGCAGGTGAGAATAATTTGAATATTAAAACTAAACCGATTATTTTAATCATTCCATTTTTAAACATTATTTTGATATGGGGAAACGTTAAAGCTCACTCATTTTCTAGCATGTAGCATGTTAGTGAGGGTTACTAATATACCGCGATGTTATCTACTAATTACTAATAAGCAAGCTTTAATTATATGGAGACTCATTGACTCGGTGGCTTTATGTCCGCCATGAATATATTAATATAAATCGTACCCTCACGGATTGCTGTAAATATCATGAACGAGGGAGGGAGAAAGAGGATGGTTATGATCGCCATGAAACGTAAACGACGACAAAAAAAGGTTTGGAACGCGTTCCGTTATCGCTTTAAGCCAGGTGTTGTAAATTAAATTATTATTGCCCCTTTTATAATGGTCGTTGGCGTAATTGTAGTTATTACGAAAGACTTTTTTAAGGTCATGAAGACCATTTTATAAAAAGTTAAGTTTGTTTCTTTCGTAATATTTAATTGGAATATGGTTTCTTTAACTATCATCAAATGAAACGTTTAAGAAATTATTTTAATTATCCCTGAATAAGATAACTTGTGTTATCATTGTCTAGTCAGTTTATTTATATATGCGTATAAAGATAACATTTTTCATATGTTACTTTTTTATTTATTTATTTACCGTAACTACCTCTGAGAGTATTTTCTTAAAACTTACAATATTTTCTTTACAATCCACCCCATTAACGGTTCGGAGTGCAAAGTTAGTTAGTTATGGAAAAGCTAGTTAAAATTAATATTGCCTAATTAACCTTTTTCATGAATCTTTTTTATCCTCATTATGAGCAGCAATGTGTGGATGAAATGAGAAAAAAAAACGATATGTATGGATCGCGAAGCCGATACAATGTACTAGGCGTGCATAAGCGTGCTGTGAGTATGAGGCGAGAGCGCTACGGTGCGTTGCGTTCGTGCGCTAGTAACAACTCACCACCTTCCGTTTCGTGCCACACGATGCCCTCCAACGTGACCGAGGTACCAGGCTCGCAGGGGCCGAGGCAGTCGGGCTCCGTGATCGTACCGACTGACGTGCCCACACATACTTCGGCGGTTTCCTGTAAATTATAAAAAATAAGTATCAATATCACTTAACGAGACTGTCAATCTAAACAAAACACTTCAAACAATAATTAAATGATAAGTAGTGAGAAGTCTGATATTACATCTGATACCGTATTAAGTAGATCATATACTATTTATAATCAACATTGTTATTGAAGACATCGACATAGCATCATTCGATAAAGTCGGTCTCACTTTTTACATGTTTTTTACATACTTATACAATTCGTGAAAAACAAACATAAAAACCACCGCGTGCAATTTCGATTCCGCCTAAGTCGTAGCGGAACCATTAAATAAGTCGGAGTTATCTCATGGCATGCTCTAAATCCCCAAACCTCCAAATACCTAAATCAAAAACCGAGGAATCTAAATGCTTACTTCGATAAAGTAATAAGTTAGACAATAAAAAAAAAACATCTATGAAGAAACCATACTGTCATTTTGTATTTAGAACCAATTGATATTCTCTATTTAATTCAATTTTTAATTTAGCACAAAGTTTATTCATTTTTTCTCTTTAAAATAAGAACGGAATTGTTAAAAACCGTTAATGTAGTCTCGGGTAGTCATTGGGATTTCATAAATGCAAGGAACGTTTACGACGCGGAACATAATCAAATGAAGCCATTTACATTCAGACGGCGATACGTGCGAAGGGTGCGCAGATATCTTTACGTTTCATTCCCTCACACTGCTAACAACCTCGCAAATTATGGACAAGCGATTCACTGAATCCGTAGATATGTCTGCCAAAGCGTAATACTATCGGAAAAATAACAAAATTTTATGTGAATTCACTCTCTTGCGAAATAAAAACCGGAAAAGAATGTGATTCAATCGTATTCGGAACCAGGTATTATGTATGTTTTAGTAATACGGAAAAAACAATATGGCTCTGTTATAATTAAAAATGTTATTCTGAAATCATATGTAAGCACTTTTATTTGACACACATGCGATTGTCTCGCAAATTAAAAATATTCCGGCTGCTTTTTAATTGGATGACATTTTTAAACATTCAGCTTAATTAATTAAGCCCATTTAATTACATCAACATTATTTTACATGAAGTACAAGCTTAATTAAAAAGTATACAATTCTTAATGAGCCTTTTATAGCGACAAAGGCACGTTTTGTAATGTGTTCTAAGCATTTGAATTTGATCTACAAAATGAGCTAAAACGAGTCTATTTATGTATACTGACCACATCGTAATTATAATCCATTTAGAAAAACAAATTTATCGGATATATTCGAGCATATTATACTCGCATGTTATATTAATGTTTTAACAAGACAAAGTCGAGTCAATACTTTAAAGCGATAAAGATGAATCGATGACATCAACACCCACACGCGTACTTTATAAATAAAATTAAATGCTTTATTGTTACACTGATGACAAACGCGCGAGCCCACGCCCACGCGTGCGCTACGTACAATGCGGAATTATACGTTGGCCTGAGTATTAATATTTTGACACGCCATGTCGCTATTAGATCCCTTATCGCGCGGGAATTACACGCGCAGCTCTGCATTGTGCCGCGAGGGGTCCGGTGACTTATGTGCGCCTGGTCGGACGCTTTGGAAACGCTAGGGGAGGCCAACAGCTGTCGATTTTATGCTTTTTTTTTAAATAAAAGCTATCCAGACAGTATTACCACCCGGTCATGTGTTCAGAAGTGGAACTAACAAGGTATTAAAAGAGGTTCATCTTATTTATCTTTCCACCGAAAAAAGCAAACAAGTTGTTACTTTTTTGCCACTAAACTGAACTGCTTTTTTCGTACCAGAGTTAGTTTGCCGTCACTGAAAACACATTGAAATTAAATAGAAATTGTCGGCAAAATTCAATAGTATGTAAAACAATAAACATTCGAGCGGCACGAACAAAGGAGCGCGTGAAGAAATGTAATGAGCACCCTGACTTCAGTCGCAAAAGGTATGGTTCAAAGTCATTTTGAAAGCGCTGCGTTCGTCTATACTTAAGTACATCAACATATGCCGCGAAAGGAAAGCGCATCGATGACTGACAGCCGGACGCCCACATGCCTAATGATTATGAAACAATGTCTCCTCTACACAAACCCTCGTTGTCGTGACTCACACGCGATTTGTCTCTATTCACTCTGACAAGAAGCAATTTGGTCCGCGGCATGTTATAAATCGCAGCTCAATATCTCGGCACATTTGGCAACGTAGCCGCTCCGCGAGGATAACAATTTCCGACAGTAACCGAATTACAATCAACTACAAAGCGAACAGCTATACATCATTTTGATAATTTGGAGTAAATGGAACGTTGCTTACATTTATGGTAGCCTGGTTACAAGTTGTATTGTGTCGCATGTCGTGCCAGCTGACTAACAAACAAGGTTTAATAAATTCAAGAAATTCACGATTAAATTAGGATATTATTAATTATTCAACTTTCTTAGACCAGATAAGTTAAGAAATATATGAGCCTAGTTTATTAGTTAATACTGTTACCAACTTAAAGCAAAGAAAAACGAATAAATTCTTTTAATAAATATTCGATGTATTTTAATAAGATAAAATCGTTTATCTCAACCGTACTTGAAGTGAAATAAAATTTCTATAAAATCTTTGAGAATGTAAACGCTATAAAATTCAAAGGAAAAGGGTACGCTTTAATATTTACCTCAGCTCCGCCGCATTCCGCATTCAGAAAATTTACATAAATTTAAATAATGAACTAGAGCTTCCTGTTATTTATAACAATGTTTCAATATATTAAAATGGGTGTGAAGATCGTATCAGAATTAAGTATCATTTGCATACAGAAAGTATTTATGTATATCCGTGACGAATAAACGGAAGAACAACGTAATTTTCAACGTATGTAATTTCTTACCAAGAGTACATACAATAATAAAGTATTCATATTAAAAAATATGATCGAATTAACGATCATAGTTATATTAATAATAGTTATTTAATAATTAAAGTCCTTTTTAAGTAAATTCAGTCAAGTTTAAAATAATTGGTTGATAATTACAATAATTTTACATTAAATTAATTAACCGCATTCATGAATAATTAAAACGTATGCAAGGTTAAAAAATTTTAGCTCGATGAATAAACTAAAAATACTTTTAGCGACTGTCATCGTTTTCGATAAAACGTTTTTATCATTTTGAGGTTTACCTTTATATAAAAATATAACTGGTTTTAAATAACGACAACTTGGTCAATACTTATTACCAAAATAGCAGTTATAATTATAACGTTAGTACGGCACAATCTGAGCTCACCAGGGCAGAGCCGGGGCGGGGCGGACCCTACTCAACCCGCTCCCAAACTAATTAACTTTGTACAATTCGATTTGGTCTCGCGCGTAACCGTTTAATATTCGTTTATTCCTAACTCCTTATCGAGAACAAATATTACCACTGAACCGTAATAAAAACGTCAAGGGACAAATAAATTTTATTTCGATTACCCACGTCTTGTTTTTAGACGGATTAATCGTGTTTCAAAATAACAAATGAGGTAATGGACAAACATTAAATAAACTTGCATCATAAATTAAAGTCTAAAGGACTTTATTGCTACTTAACCCATAACAATTTATTTTAATATTTTAAACTTGCGTACAATAATTTAAAATATTGTCATACTAATCTCATTACGTAATTAAAGTATTTAAAAAGACTTAAAAGAGTATTTAATATCGTTTAAAACATTTTATTTAATGAACAAAAAGAAAACAAAATAAAAGAAGGATAAAAGCAGTTTACGGCAACAGACCCTCGTACAGACTCAAATATTAATTAAAAATAAAATCCCATTCCGGGAACTGCGAGAAGTAATTAAAAGAGAAATAAATGTAACGACCGTAAACATTCAATTGTAATTGGGGCCGAATGATGATGTTTAAAATAATAATTTACGTCGCATTAAAGTTTTTGGAGCGTCAGAATTGAGTACTTCTAGCCCAAAGGTGCGCCGTTGCCTTTTCAAATCCCTTAATTGCCTTTTTAATTACAGACCATATACGGTTGACATTTTGACTTTCATATAAATAGCACTGAGCGGTGTGACGTGTAATTGAAAATTCAAAAGATGCTTTTAACTTTAAAACTGGCGAATAAATGTAAAATTAACGTTTTAATTTTTCGACATAATGACAAGCATCAACTACATATGCTTGCCTCATTAAACAGTTTTAATTTGATATTTTTAATCTGTAACTTTTTTATAGAATTAAGGCAAGATAAGCGTAACTTAATTTGAACAATGTGAAAGAACTGCATACCAAATTGTAGCATTTTTATTGTGAACATAGTAATTTCAAAAAGACGCTTTGTAGCTTCATAATACATAATGTAAGTTTAAATCCACCGCACAACATAACCGTTAAGTAAAAAGAAAGTGCGGCAGCCATATACGTTTTAAATTCTTTTACTATGCAAATACTTGGCCGGCTTCTTTACCCGAGCAAATATTGAAAAATTCTCGAGCGAATAAAATTCCAAGTAAAATATTTTTTAATATACACGACTTTGTTGAATAGCTCTTCAAAAGGGGAAGTTTCAATCTGAAGACGAACGAAAAACGAGGATTTATATTGTACGGCAGACAGCTCGTTCTGTGCAGAATAACTATTGCTTTCTTGAAAGTTATTTTTATTACGATAACAGCGATAGTTTCTTAACAACAAAACTGTTTTCATATTCAAAGAAAATATTTTTAGATATTTGTTAAAAAAGTAAGTAAGCAAGCATATCTTGTGATTGGCAACTCAATGGTTTTAAAATTTGACTACTTACAAAACAACCAGCATTTTACTAAAATAAAATGTCCCTTCTCTTAAAATAGATTGTTTTTATCCATGAGGTAATGATACCCACCCTAATTGCGAACTTTTAAATATCAGACTATGACGCGTTAAGTGCCCCTTTAGTCTTAGAAACCTACACTAAGTGTCTCCCTTAGTGATCTAATAACGTTTCTATGTGCGACTAAATGTTACGTGTCTGTAACCTGTAACTGAGCCAAGTTGCTCTTAAAGTCACTCAAGTTAAGCTTGCTTGGCGCTGGGCCACGTAAAAACTCGTGTAAGTTGTGGATTTACTCGGATTTATCTAAAAGTGGACATCTGCCAAATAAAAAATGATATAACTGATAAAAAAACAAATAACTGATGCATTTGTATTTAAGATAATTGAAGAACACTTTTTTAAATAAAGTTATACCAAATCGTTTTCTTGTAAAGATACTTATTAATATTATAATAAAACATTCACACATAAAATATAATAATTCAGATAAAACTGAATTACAAAGGATTACGAAATAAACTAATTTAAATAAAAATGTAGATTTATTTTAAAGCGGCTTTTGCCAATAAAAAAGTCAATCTCCTTTTAAACGATTACAATGCGACGAAGCCATTTGTCTGCCAGATTTATATTCATATTTAAAAATTGATAAACATCAAAAGCCGGTTTATGTTAAAATATTCAATGACACCTAAATATAATTTATATTTGGTATTCATATTTCAAAACATCTTATATTTTTAGTATATATTTAAAATACAGGTACAAACAAAGAAGATGAGCTTTATGATTTTTTTAAATATTAATCAAGAAATATATACTGTATTTAATTATTAATTCTGTAGTGTGGTGTTTGTTCTGTAGCGTATTTAGTATCAGGATTGCACCCGTGCGAAGCCAGGGCGGGTCGTTAGTTATACATGAAAACCTTCCCTATGAATCACTCTATCTATTAAAAAAAACAGCATCAAAATCCGTTGCGTAGTTTTAAAGATTCGAGCATATATAGGGACAAACATAAAAAGCGTTATTGTTTTATACTATGTAAGGATAAGAATACCTACTGAACGCATGTAAAACCAGACAAAGATTTGTCTCAACGCCAACGCAAACGCGACCGAATGATTCAAAATTGACGTTTTTTTCTTTTTCACAAAACGACTCTTTAATCTCTAACGTTGAAAATTCAACGAAACGAGCTGCCAGACATAAACAAACAAAACCCAACAAAAACCACGGTAATTTCCGAGCGTAGTTATTTCATTTAGCGTTCTAGTTAGATTTATAGACCGAGATTCTTTCATTAATTTGTTTAAATGAATACGTCGATGTTTACATTTCATTTAGCACGTTAATTGCATTAACTACTAAAGATTTATCATTAAAATAAATACACCATAGAAGCGGTTAACATGTTACTATTTAGTACAAACAAAAAAAACAATAACTTGTCCCATCACTAGGCATTAAAAATTGAACTTAAAACTCGAATAATTTTCTTGTTAATAAATAACATTTTAGCAATATTAGAAATGTATTATTTTAGCCACTTAATATTTATATTCATTCTTATAAGTAAACAAATAACATTTTCAAAGCTTCTATCATTTTAGTTTACTGAAAAATTGTTGGGGAGCTACTTCATAAAATTTTCAATTCCCCGACTAAAACTTCGCTTACGTAAAACGAAGGTAAATTTCTCTCGCATCTAATATACCGACATGTTGGGGCAAAGCGGGGAAAAATTGCGGTATGCTTTCAAATTAATTTTTAAACATAGTATTTTGCCGTCATAAAACTTTGTTTTTTTTAATGCTTACAAACGGCAATAACTGAACAATAAAATAAATATAAAACATTAAAAATGTTTATATTCGGAATATTACAATAAATGAATTAATATTTTTGTTTTGATTCAAAGTGCCAGCGAAGCTTGTAAAGAATTTGACGTAATCCAATTTTGGCACTTGGGTCACTTCAACATTTCGACATCGGACCCTCGTCGCTCTCCCACCCCACCTCCTTCTCCCTTCCCTTCCCCCCACAACGCCGACGTGTTATTTATCCCGTCTAAACGCTCAGCGAGAAAAATACGAACCCCTGTGTCCCTTATTCCAACCAAACTCGTACCTTTTTTATTCCCTCGTGCGACTACAGACAGTTTTTTTATTATTTAGATTACAGTTAACACTCGCTCCATATTTAAGTTAACAAAAAATGATAGAGGGGAAGTTTTTATAGAGTTTAATTACTAATTCTCATCGCTACTTTTAACATGTGTTCGTCAAATTAAACAAAATTACTCAGCACGTTCGTAGTTGAAATATAACGTAGTTCGAATAAGCTGTTTAAAGCCAAGTTCGCAGCGTGAATATTCATGATTCGAGAACTCATATAAATATTACTGGAGACAGGCGAGCGCGTTAATGAAACAAGATGCTAACTCCGCGAGGCTTACGCCGGCCTTTTAAATTATTCCAGACGCGACTCTCCGTCTTTGTTGCGGACCTATTATTTCAAATTATTTTTAATTGCTTAAAAGCAAGCGAATAATGCCAACAAACAACTCT
Source organism: Papilio dardanus tibullus (assembly GCA_013186455.1). NCBI lineage: Eukaryota > Metazoa > Arthropoda > Insecta > Lepidoptera > Papilionidae > Papilio > Papilio dardanus. The sequence continues at coordinate 204,535 of QDHC01006160.1, forward strand.
CTCCTTTGTTTTCTACCGACGCAATAAAAATTTAAAAACCTTTTAAGACGAGACGACGAACCTAACACAAATATAAAAACAAACCGTAACCTCTCTCATTTAACGATTCTCGAAAAGAAAATGGACCGTGAAAATCGAAGCGCAACAATGGGCCCGTAATGAAATCACTTTTTTTATTGTCGCCGCGCCGTCGGGGACTGACCAATTTTAGCCTCGTTTCCATTGAAATCCATCCGACGTAACAAAGGACTTTCGGGCCGAGCTAAATTTCAATTGTGCGCGAAGTACTACCACTCGGGTATGTCGCTCTGGTAGCGGACACGTGTAACGTCCGTAACAAATACACTGCGGATGCGTTCATACCAAACGAGCGTCGTCCGCCATCTTTGAATAATTCATGAGAGGCGACAACGCGAATGCTTTAAAAAGTTAACAAGGTTTTCCGAGCTTTCCTTTGTTCTACATACTGAGAAAAATATATTGCCGCGATACTCAGCACCGGAAAAACGTGGACCTTAAAAAGCCTACGTAGTTATTAATAATGACAAGTGTTTCATATTCAATTTACTTTTACTTACGAAGAAACTAAAAGCAGTTTTTAGGAAACATTTTACTAAAAAAGTATACCTTATTGCATAGTTTATTTCGTTACAATTTACGTTTACACGTGTTCCATAAAACATTAAAGTAGGGTGTGTACAGTATGAGTTGTAAAGTTGTGGTACAGTTGAGCGCGCAAACACATTCTATCTACACTTGGGATATCTTTCTAACCGATAACAGGATTACCTCGAACCACTCGCCTTGTTACCGGCTAGTTCGCACACAAACTTCCTCCCGCAAAGCAAACTCCTGTTCGATAATACTCTCCTGGTATAAAGAAGAATCAATTTAAGTAAGTAATAGCTTTAGTAGGGTGAAGAAATTAATTAATTTCAATATATTTATTGTACTTAGTTAACAACATTCTTAGTATATGATAATAACATGGTAATAAATGCGAAACCAATCTGATATATCTAAAAGATTACAATTTGCAAGAACAATGTCTGGCGCGGAGCCAAAATTCACAGATCATTGTAATAAACGTCTAATTAACACGATTACAAATTAAAGTTTCCAAAAAACATTCAAGACAAATGACAGTAAGTCATTTTAATTAAGGTAAATATATTTGACACATGATACAAAAACATTCAACAACAATTTTCACTCGAGAGAAAAAACAATCTAATAACATACTTGGTTTAACATGAGGCGTCGCTTTCAATGTAACGGCCGTCGCGTGAACGTCCCAATTGTGAACAATTATTATTAGATATAATAATGGCGGATAAACTTTGAACAGTTGGCGGGAGTCGTGAAACGTTTACGACAGTATAAAATGGTAATGGATTAACTTGATCGCCGCAGTCGGCGTTTAACGAGCGACCCGAGCCAACTTCCTCAATAAAGTAATAGTCTGCGATATACCTCTGCCCAGGGTATGAATGTAGCTTTTAAAAATATACAATAAACTCGTCGGATTGCAGTTGAAATCGTTTTACTACATATTAAAAGAACTGTTTTAACACGAAACGTGTTTTAATTTTATTTCTGGATTTTATTGAACTAACGCGTGAATGTGGCAATGTAAATCTGATGTTTAATATTTTTGATACATTAGAGTTTTTATTAAAATCCTCATAACCTAAAGAAAACGTCATACTTTATACCTATTACTAGATAAAGAATCCTTAAAACTAGAACGGCTCTCTGATAACGAAATTGTCAAACCTTTACAGAAATAGCATCACTTTTATCCCTTTCTACAATAAATATGATCTCATAACAAGAAGGTTGTATTAATTTCAATGTGTAAATACTCAACGAATTTCTCGCTCATCGTTCAAAAGTAACAAAGTTTATTTAAATAAAAAAAGACATTAATGATTGCAAATAGAAGTCGGAGGTTCGTAATTAAGAGTCCATTTTGCGACAACCTCTTAAAATTCACTCCGCGAGCTCGACTCGGGAGGGAGAAGCTCAAAGGCGAAATAATTAAAGCGCGGGCCATAAGAAAATGTCGGCAGGAGTGAGATCAAAGCACGAAAATTCCCCTCGCACAAATAAAACGACGCCGCCGCGGGGGATTTCGGTATTTGCTGCCGCTTACACTAGCCGTTATAAGACAATATTGACACCGGGCTTTGGCACAATATGTTGCTGTTAAATACTGCCCGCCGGGATTTCACGTTTATTAACAACCATTTTATGACAATACTACACTAATTAATAAATAACAACTGGAATAAATAAGACAGCTGAACGCTAGATTCAACTTCTTATTTGCTGTGATTAAACCTCTTAGCTCCTAGTACTTAACATTTAAAAATAATCTCCACTTACCACTGAAGTTATAACCTCCTGGTAGATTACAGTTACGTTGAGTTTGTTAGCTCGAACTTACCTGGAAAAACAAAAAACTAACATAAACGGTAATTCTTGCTATAAACATGCTACTAAATAACAAATCATAAATGTATTTTGTATTGAATTCATGAAAGAGGATAGAAAAATATTTTACTCATAGAACTAAACTGCAAATTAAGCAACACAAAGACCTATTTTGTGTTAGTAGACAGTCGTATCATGACAAATTATGATTTATATCTCCCTAGTAAACTTACGTACTAAACATTCTATAAGCTATGAATTAAATTATTATAAACGCAAGCAAACATGAAAATACAACGATAAAATAATATATCTTTCACATAATATAAATGGAGTGTAACAAAAGTTATATTTGCGAAGAATTACTGAGATACAATTTACGAGTAACGCGTGGGAGATATAGAAACAAATATAATACCCTAGCTTCGTGTTACATACGAAATTTTATTACGTAGTAAAAATATAATAATGCTACAAACATTTACAATCTTAAACAAGTCAATTCACAACGACATAAAGATTATTAAGTGCACTAAATTAAAATCTCAAAACGAGCAATCAGAAAAACGTTTTTAGACATCTTTTCGTTTGGCCTTTTGTTCAACTGTCTTAATTTGTACTAATACAAATTAATCAAGTAAATTAATTTACAAATAATGTGGCAAACAAGTTTGTAATCGAGTCAGTGTCACAAATAAAATAATAACAATGGCACACAGACGTGTCGGTAAATGGTTTTAAAAAAATTAACATTCAAATTATTCGCGGGGCTGTTAGTGGAATTAGTAGAAGTTTCGGTCATAAATCGTCTGGAGAGGGTGGCGATGGCGGTGGCGCGGCGCGTGCTGAGTGGTCGCCGCTTTATTGGCTCCCGGTCCACATAGCTCGCTAATAAATGAAGCAGAAAACTTCCAGAGTCGTACGGTACGCCGTTTGGAAAGCGGAAGACATCATAGCACCTCCCACAAACAAATTCGGCGCCTATTCCCAAAGCTATACAGTTGAAACTTCGATGGGGACAAATTTTACGACCAGCCCCGTCCCTCTCGTTCACGTGCGAAGCAAAGGAGACGAGGCGAACACATTATGGGTTATGAAATGAGCCCGACTGCCTCGCGTTATATCCCGGCAAGGAAAATGTAATTATGAGCGTGGCGCGTGCAAAGAAAGCGCGCATGACACAAACCTCTTGTACATTTCTAGTTTCCGTATAGCTTTCATTGTTTTTGCTCGGTTTATTTCGAAAGTCGTTACTGAAATAGCGCTGTTTAAAACAGCTTCGCATACATCAAACAAGCAACTGCTCCGCATTGCAAAGAATAAATATAAAAGATTTTCGTTATAGAAATATTTGGTCAAGCAAAAAAAGTAATTGGATGTTCATTTCAACAAGATTAGACAAATTTCAAATATTATCTAGTAAGATATTTTCGAATGACTAATCAAGTTGATATCAAATCACAAAATCTGTGTATAACATTTATTATTATTATTTACCTTTGATTAATATTTATGAGTATTGTTCAAAATAGTAATGCGATAATTTAAAAGCGGCCATAAAATTACTCATGCGAGATAACTTGATCTTTATATAAGAATGAATTTATCATTAATTAATGCTGATTACATTTAATCATAATACGTGGAAGGACGTTAATTATTAATTGTTATGAGAATACATAGCCGTCCAATTAATAACGGATCCAATCAAATCTAAAATTAAATTGAAGACGCTTTGATATGAGGACCTGCATGTATGCGCGCCTAGTACATACCGATTGATTAATGACGCCATATTGAATACATCTTGATGATGTTCCAAATTCGAATAAATGTTGATGGCTGTATTGCCCGGATTGCTAAAATAACATAATTTTTAAATAAAGAATACTATTTGCTCGTAAACGATTTTTCTTGTTATTTAAAATATTTTGTCATAAATTGATAGTGCATCAGTCGCGATAAAAGAGATCAAGAAAATATAAAGTAATGGAAATGTATCCAGTTATTTCCCTATTGGTTCTCACTGAGTGTATTTGTATGCATGACCAACGCATGACAGGCAACGAGCCACTGCGCCTACGTGATCCGTTTTAATGGTCTTCACCCACATACAGTCGCACAGTTATATTAAATCAATGTCTGTTATGCGATCCTGGTCATTGATTACAAGATTTAAAGACAAGAACTTAAANNNNAATCAGATAATTGATCATTAAACGTAACTTAGTGTAGCTTTAGTATGGGACTGCTGAGATAGGATTGAACTATTCTAATGCCTTGTACGGACTAGGACAGTATTTTAGTGAATTACCAAGTTTTTAGTAAAAAACGTATCCGAACAGCAACATTTTAATAGAGTAGAATTGTAGCAGTTCGCGTCAGATTGTATTTTAGTAGAGTAGCAAGTAATACGTGTGCGAACAGGAACATTTTAGTAGAGTAGGCTAGAAAAATGTTTTAGTCGAGCCAATCCATTTCTGCCGTATTTACAGCGGAATACTGAAATGAATCGTAAAGTAACACACAATATAACAGACGTCAAAATGTATATGAGACTTTGGAGTTTATGGTAGTGGTTTATCATTTAAGATGGTTTATTTGTATTTGATTTATTGATATTTAAATGACGTTTTAGTTTTCAGCCAGTGTTCAAGTGGCATCCCTTAATAATATGAGAAATCTATACTAAGGGACTCTCTTAGTGATCGATTAACAATTCTGATAGCGATCGTCTCTAAGTTTAAGCTTGTTTGTTCAGTTTTTATAATAGAAAAAAATATGTTTTTAAGCATGTTGTTTGATTTGTATGTAAAATGCTTTACCAACTGAATAAATATTGTTTTAGTTTGGACTCATTCTCCAGTAGTTTCTTTACTAAGGCACTATCTAACGGAAGGTAAACATGGATAACAATAATATCGTTATGAAACTTAGGATTTAAACAAAAAGGCGTAATTTTAATAAAGCATTAAGCAATGGTCCTTTAGATGTCATATGATAATAAAATTAATCTATATCTAACTTAACTTTGTATTTTTGTATATATTGAAATAACTCAAGAACTACTCTCCCGATTTCGAAAATTCTTTCACCATTAGAAAGCTACATTATCCCCGAGTAAAATATAGTATTTAATTCCACGCGGACGAAATCGCGCACAACAGCAAGCTTTGAATAAAAATAAAAATAATGAAACATTAATGCATAAATGTTTATTAAAGAAAATGATAAAGCAAAATAAACATCTGAAGAAACTTAATAAAAATATTTATAATTCTAAGAAACTCTTTGTAGTTGTAACATATTTTTACCTGACAGAAAGCTGTATCATACAAAATAAGGACATGATAAATATAAATTCGTTTTACGTTGAGACGTGTTTACAAATTAAATTGATACGTGTACGAACATAAGCGAATACTTTTATCGAAAACATTCCCTTTTTTGATTGCCAATATAGACGTGGCTTATGTATTTTGAATACGTAATATAGATTCACACGAGGGCAGAACAGTGAGGAACAACAGACAGTATAGCAACAGCTCGGTTCTGTAAGTAGGCATTCTAAAAAATATCTGTACTACATTGTACAGCTTTGTCTATGTTCTACTCTCGTGTGAAAACATAACCGTTGAAATAACAGTCCCGTAATAGAGATGAATAAATTTGTTGGCAGTAAGCAGTTTACAATTACCGTAGGCTTTGTTTGAAGATAAAATGATCACAGATACAAGAACGCGAATAGTTTTGTAGCAAAATGTTTGTTAAATAAACACGGTCGGCTGAAGACTTGGCAAATTTACGGTCAATAAACTTTTATGGTCCACTAATATTTGCACAAAACAGCGCTACTAGCGCTACGCGGCGATGTTTATCAACTTTTGATTATAGCTTTAACTTTTGATTGCAAGTCGATGATATTTGAAAAGGAATTTAATAAAATAATATTGTAGTTTCTTTTCAAAAATAGATAATTTAAATGTGATTACAAAACTTTTCAATCTTTATCATTTAAAATTAAAACAAAATAATTGTAACGTGAAATCGGATTTAAATAATTAACATACTGAAAACATTTATAAAGCCAACAAAGCTTTGTAAATACAATCCAATAAAACAATAACGATGTGCAATGAAATATAAAACAATGGCCGGCGCGGTGTCGATTTAACAATAACCGCAATTCAATTTAAAGCCTCCCAAATAGGGTTGACACTGTATCAATTAAAAAAACTAGGAATAAGACCCGGAGGGCGCCCTAGGCTTGGAACTGATCAAGCATGCACCGCGTTCGGCATCACTATGCATAATGCACACATCATTGAGGACCGTACAGAATAGAGGTACCCTTGGAGAGATAAACAAGAATAGGTTTCTCCTCCGAATTGAGGAAGAAACAATGCAGAGAAAGACAGATAAATATTTTTTGGGTTTGCATAATGTCGTCGATTACGTGTGGTGTGAAACAATTCACTGGTTGTCGCTTCATCATCGTCCACAATGAAGTAAAAAGTTGACAATTGGTCGCGTACCGTAGTTGGCAACCCTATTCTCCGCCGATAGCATCTACCCGGTATCAAAATGGCCGCCTGTCAGCCAGTTAACATGCTGTCAATTACCATGTACTTTGGCGCCAATTCCGATAATTTATATGGGTAAAAAATATCTGTTTTTATCGTTCAACTAAATTATTATAGATAAAAAATGTTTATATGAAACATATTATGAATACGATTGACTTGTGAAAGGCTATTTAAGTATGTACATGAGTACGTAAAGTGAATACTTCATACGGGAACTAGAAAGTCGGTTATCAGCTGTCCTAACTTGGAAGTCGTCGACTTAAGTAAACTGACATTAATTACTTTCTATTAAGTTAACTGCGCGCCTGTCGATTATATTGAACCGGTAATGGCAGTAATTTAATTTATTTTTGAACGAATTGCTTCAGTTTTATAGTTCGCAACTGCAAAAACACTTAAAACTTTGAGTTGAATTTATGATTACATTTAATAAAAAATAGTAGGATTTTTAATGCTTACTTTAGTTTCCAGAATAAAACTAAATGAAGTATTTACTAGCATGATCAACAAATTAAATTAGAAATAAATTAATAAAGGCTTAACGAATGTAAAATAAACAAACCGACGAATTTTTAACCTTCTCCTTTTAGGAAGGCGATTAATACAAACCAGTATAATACAAGTTCATTAGGTTTTATAACAAAGGATGAATGGCGACGAATCTTAAACATTTCTCTTTTTTTCAGCACTAATACGTCTAATAAAAATACCATTCTATAGTCAGGACAATTGAAATAGTTTTATGTAATATAATAATAACGTTCCTTTCTACGCAAAAAAGAACATTCTGATATAGAATGCTTCAATGGGATTTAATGTCGGTAATAAATAAGGACTAATGCTCACGAACTGTATAACAGAAGACCCGTGTATACCTATCTTAATTCATCGCTTGCTCGCTCGACGTGAGTCGTGAGTGCGAGTGAGAAAGTATATAGAAAAATAAACGAGCAAGAGAGGGACATTCCAGGGTTGCCAAATAAGTATTGACCCGTAATATTTGACCTGGAATAATATTATTTGAACTTTCGCATGTCTACACATGAAACGATCCTATATTTATTTTGTTAACGTACATAAATTTGGATTTACTTTTTGATACTTTTGTATATCTAATCTTCATTTTTCAAATAATATACAGCTATAAAATGTAAAAATATTTTTGTAGAATCATTGTTTGAAAACGCCTTTCATGGAATTAATTCTAAACAATGAATGCATTGGTGAATGAAAAGGAGTTCGGATTGCTTTGTCCATTGAGTGTTCTGAACATTCAACTTTAAAACAAAAGATCAATAAAAAAAATCTTTTCTCGGAGTTTTTATGAAAATAATATTCTTAGTCTTCGAATATTAATGAATTCCGATCAAAATAAATACAACAACGTTATTTAAATTTAATAAAAAATACGACGATTTGTGACAATAATCGAGATTGGAATTATAGAATCCAGTTATGTTTCGTATTTAGTAAATATCGTATAATTAAAGTTCCGATATTTTAAAAGGTATATTTTAAATAAAAACCTAGCAATTAGCTAAAACACTACACTGACAACCCTAAATCGATGACACTGTCCGGTGTTAAGGTTAATAGCGCTATTTGTACAGAGATATTATCAGAAAACAGTTTACATATCCCTTGGACTTGCTCCTGACGATAACGCCCTCTGACGACCAAAACATGAAACACAAGTCAAGCGTATCCATTAGTTTGTTGATGCTTGAATATTTATTTCAGCAAATAAGCTGAGAAAAAATTAATATTACTTCTGCCCTCATTAAGTCCAGCCGAATCTTAAATTGGGCCTATTTAGTATGAGCAATCTAATGTCAGAATACTGGAACGTCATTTTAATATGTTACAGTGTAAAGCCACGGTTAAACTCTAAATTGTATGTCATCTATTAAGCCGGCTTCAGACGTTCAGTTTTTTAACTGTGCAGTTAAAACTGACATCCACAGGTCAATTTGAACTACACAGTCGAACTGTACAGTTTTCAGTGTTGCCTACACACGTCAGTTTTAACTGCACAGTCGAATTGTACAGTTAAAACATAGCGTTTGTAGCCGGCTTTAGACGACAGCGTCGCTTACTTTAAGATTATTTTTAGTAAGCCGTCTCAGTCACAGTAAGTCCTTATATTAGAGGTCCTGACCTCTCCTATCTTTGGATACGAAACTAATTTATTTTTTATTTAACAAATACAAAGAGGAATTTGTTCCGAATCAAAAAGTAACATGTGACAGAGACAAAAAAATTTACCCTTTCTTAGAATATTACGAGTATTTAAGTCAAAGGACTTTATTACCAGCCATGTAGTTCCTTTTTCTTTCTGTGAACGTTTCTGTGGTTCCTTGAAATTATTCTCTTGTACTTTGAGCACTAACTTTGATATTTATTTGCATTTGTTTCTTTACATCAAGTTGAAAACTTAGTTTATAGCGTATTAAAATTTTAATCTAATTAAAATAGGAATGCGTAAAGTGAGTTTGGTTTCTAAGATATAATCGTTTAATTATCAGTATTATCGTATCACTATTTTTATGATATTTATAATATTAAAAGATAACGAAGCGAAATGTGAAAAGATGAGATTGCTTTTGGTCAAAAGTTATCTATGTTTTAATTCAAGTTTGCACTAAATGTTCCAATTTGCTCATTCTCCGTAGAGACTTCTTGATTTTATTCGTACGTTTTAAATTATAAATTAGAATCTCTTTGAAATGAAACCAAGTAACAATTTTTAACCGACCGAGACGCTCGGAGTTTTTTCATTAAAATCTCTCCAAGCTGAGCGCGAAGTCTTGAAACTTCTTTAATATTAAAAAGATTTTATTAGAACGACTTATTCATGTTAATGAGACTCCGTGTTAACCTGTTTTATGCTCTCCTAATTGTAGAAGTACGGTCAGCCATATCCCATTGAAATGTTTTCAAACTTTTCGTATTTATTTTATCACACCACTTACATGTGTTTAAACAAGCATCAAGTCAACCTTTTTCTCGTTACTGTATGCCAATAAGGTAAGGTAGAGACCGGTTGCTAATTTTCTCCACACGAGTCATCGCCCTATTAATATGCAACAAAAACTTCCATTCATTTTAATGAAATATTGCGAGTATTATTAGGTCCAAATCAGATTGTCGAATTTATATCGTGTCGACACTACACCGATGTTTCTTTAATCAATATTATATGCATAATGTATTAGCATAATTATGTAATAAAATTGTAATGAACTTGACATTTACATGTAAATTGTTTAATTTGTCAGTTACGGCTCATTTCATTTCGAATAACTTTTTTAATTTGTCCGATCGCAATCAAAGCAAACGAGCGAGAGAATTCTTGTTACAAAATGTATTAACCAAGCGCATATAACGTCAAAATAAAGATTAGCAAGCGCGTCGCTTATAGATCTAATAAATGCAAATGAATCCGATTAATTTTACTCCAACGTCTCATGCATAGTCATTTATTAAAACTGTTGTCGTTCATATTTTTTGATTGTAATTCTTAATCGACGCAGCTATTTAAAAACTTATATTAATAAGTTGGTTAACAAAAAAATCTCGAATTATAAAAGAAGCTTTAAGAGCATCCAGCGGACCGTAAAATGCAGATTTAAATCAAAATATCATACGTGTAGAGCAGACAGGTTCGTCCATCACTGTATACAATGATTTTTTAATTTACTATTATTAAATCGTTTTTAGCGCTTACTTTTCGCAAAAGCACAAACGTATGCTAATGTGGTTATGCTCCCTCGTAACTGGCCATAAAGATGACGATAAAAATCAACAAAAAAACATAAAGTGTGAATATGCAAGAAAACGTGGTGGCTGTAGAGCTGTAAACATCCCATACAAAGATAAAACCTTCATTTACAATGTAAATAAGCGGACGTGGTAACAACGTTACTTGCGCAACTGTTTATGTTTTCTCGACAATATAAAAGCTGGTACAGGCGGCGTCAATAAATGTGTAAAGTGGTAACAAACAAACAACTCTAGAAGTAACAATCTTAACGTTTAATATAGAAAACTTTGTTCTTGGAATGTTGCCATATCTGTTTAGCTGAAGTTGTATAGCCAAATCGTTCGCAATATGTTCTCTAAACTAATCGCATCTGATAAACTTGAACAAGTCTCTTTTCATTTCATTGAAATAAAGATATTTTATCTATTAGCGATTGGCAAGAAATTTTTACTTTCTTACTCTTGCCATATTACGGAAAAATATTGAACTAATTTCTTTGTGTCCATTAGGGCTTCATTAGATTGATGGCACGCATAAAACGCGCTTACGCCGAAGCAAAAATCTTGTTTTTATCGCGAACTCGGTCTAATGAAACCCTAGGGTTAGAAAATGATGTAACGCAAGACGATTGAAGCTCCCACGCTTTTTTATATTCCTAAATACAGAGATGACAACATGTTTTTATACAAGTCTTTTGTGAGTGGAGACTAGGACCTCATAATTAGGTGCTAGTTTCATTTTGAGTCAGTGCACCTGTCAATCAGCTGCATTGAAGAGTTACCATTGCGCTCGTTATAGTTAACCATCTGCCAATTACCTGATAACGTTGTTTTTGCCTTATACGAACACCACCTTAAGTTTAATTAAGTAAGAAAAAACCCAAAGAATGTGCCAGCTTTGATGCCAATTATGGGTAAATGTTAAATAAGTACTTTAAAATACATTTTATTTTATAATTTTGTAAAAATAATCTGTTTATATCTTACTAATTAGTTTTGATGGATGGATTTTTGTTAAAAGGTATCTTCAGAACGCCTGAACGAGCCTCGATGTTTAAATGAGAAGTGAATGATAGTTTGGAAGCACACATAGGCTACTTGCTAACTTTAAAAAAAAAACTATTTATAAGTCCTAATTGTTTGTTAAAAACTCTATAGAAACATAAACTTGTCTCGATACTATTTTTTTTTATTAATTTTGTTCTGCAAGCTAATCCAATTCATCAGAAATGTTGTTTTATGAGACGAAATTTTTATTCATATTACGTAACCGAGATCTTATCTGTAAAGACAGCTGAGAAATATTGCCACTTGCTTTTTGAGATTTCTAGATTACTATTAAAAATTCACGAAATGATTATTTTTATTCTTTGAAGTGTTTTAACATTTTGATAAATATTACAATAGGCTCTGTGGTCCGGATCAAATCTCTTTTTATGTTCGGCTTAAATCATTAAACGATTTAAAAAAAATCTTTCATTTATAGCTGTTTGTCATCATTAACCGGAAAGTTTTATAGCTATCCCGGATTGAGTTACTCATAAAACTTGAATAAGACTGAAAGCAACGTTACTTGTTAAAAGAGGGTAAAAAGGGTACAGATTGAAGGAGGCTACAAATTGTTATAAGACCGCAGAGGATGAAGATTAAACATTAGCCTCATTTCGTCCTGATTGGAAGACAAATAGCGTCGACTCGGCAGCTCCGTGCGGCGCGCCGGCCGGCCAGGCTCCCGGCCATCATTAAGCCGTTTGTAATAAACCGAGCACGTATTTGCATGGGAACGACACGCCATTTGCATATGTAAATTACTTTCCGTCTTTATTTGGGCCGCGGACTTGAGACACCGCGTCCTTATGCTAATACGGACCCTCGTTTCACCGATAGACGCAATCTTTATTCGCTCCAATTGTGGAATAAATCATTTAGCTCCGTACCGAGAGCGACTTTCATCGCCGACAATTAACGCAAATGTTTACGATGTGCGCCTCAAAAAAGTCTGAATAGACCGCTAACAAGGCAAAAAACCTTAGTCTATTACCGTATCGTTTAATAATGCTATTATAACGCAACAGAATGAGCTCCGAGAAACCGCCCGAGGCGTTGAACAGACCGAAGACGAGAGGCGAGCGAACAATGACGGACGCGTCGTTCATTTTTGTACTAGCAAATGAAAACAATAAAACAAAGAGAGCGCAAAAACGACGCCTCGCTATGATGCACGCAAGCCGAGCGGCGAGCGGCCGCCCGGGCACGCGATACCTCGCCATAACACTAACAATGCGAGACTGCCCTTTGACAACTAAGAGTCAATTAACGACACATCCATACAAGTTTTATCGATGCTTTATCTCAATTACTTCTGCGAAGGACTAGGGTTATCAGACATTAACAGTTGTTTTACTTTATGATACCAGAATTCAAGTGTATGAGAATTATGGCATGCAAACTGTTGCAATTAGTTAGAAATATGATAAGAAGTATATTTAGAAATACTTAGGTTTAAAAATGATAACTCTTTTGGATGATGTTCGAAATTGAAGTTTGGTAGCAATTTTCATTTTGAAAACTGTTTTTTCAACCGCTATATCAACAAACAGGGTAAAGGGGAGCATAAAGGTAGGGCCACACATGCGTGAATAAAAAACGGAGGCAGACAAGCGTGTCGGCGTGTAGCGCGGCTTAGGGTCGTGCTTGTGTGCAGTGAGGCGCGCCGGGCGCATGCAGCCGTGCACTTATTACTGGATACGTGCGGTATCCATTACACGGCGGAAAAAGCGCGTCGCCCAACGGCGTGTGTAATTGATTAACAGTATGACGCGAAGTTGCGCCCGCGACCCACAACGCGAGTCCTTCAACATCTTCAATCTTCATGACCCCCTGGTACCGGACGTAGGTGATCGCGACGAGATAATATTACAAAAAAACTGGATTGCAACCGGACAGTTGTGTTATTTTAGCCTAATAACATTTGCATTTAATGTGCTTCCATGTATAAAAAACTTAGTATTTAATTGCAATAAAAGTAGACTGTTAAAACCCTATTAATCAAAAGCAAAAACAAAATTTTATCGAATTAAAAACTTGTTTAGTACGAATAATCTTAGACTAATTTAGAAACATGTTAAACAACCACCAATAGATGGAGTTACGTGTCGCAAAATGTCCATGAACAAAACAATTAATTCAAAAAAACACAACAGTACAGAGCAAAGTATAAAATAAAACACACACAATGCGATTATATTGTGTAAATAATAAAAACAGTCGTCGACAACAATAGACGAGGGCTCAAGAAGCGTTCCCTCACAACATACATTATTCAAACCACATCGTGCCATTGAGAAAGCACTGTGTGATCCCCATAACAATTAATACACTAAAGTTCCATTACAAAAACCTTGCGGAACTACGCTTACGTTGATTTGATCTCAAAAGCGTATAAAGTAGATTTTTTTTTATACCAAACCTTTTCCAGACTGAATTTTATAAACGCCTATTTATACAGTGGATTTTAGAACAACATAAGTTACATCGCAGTCTTTCCATTTAAATATTTACATATTTAATTCATACAACCTAAGTAAATACGACTTTAGTGCTAGTGAACAAACACATGTGCAATAAATGCATGCCTTTGCTTTACAGACCATTCTATTCGAGAAAGAAATAAAACAACATAGCGAAAGGCGCTCAGTTAAGGAAATAAGCACGCGGTTAAAACGAAGCGCAACTCCATCTCTCCCCTGTTAGGATTAATTTGTGTAGGTGAAAATATACTACAAAAGACGCGAGCAAAGAGATTTCATGATAGTCCAATTCGATATATTATTTGAATCGTATTATATACCACGGCCTTTAATATTGATTACTTTATCTAATATTGTTAGATATTGTAATTGCTCTGTGACTAACTGTTGCCTGATTATAGTAAACTGATATACCACGAAAAGGCCCGTCGGGACATACGTTCGACATCCGTTGAGATAGTGCACCCTGCCGCATGTCTGAACGTGAGGGTGAGAGAGGGAGAGGCACGTGCCCACCCTCGGGGTGTGAGTGAGAGGTGGATATTTCAGCGCGTCTGGCTGCAAGATGGCAGACATTTGCGGCCGATAGTTTATAGTTATTACGAGTGAGTGCGATGTGTACGTGGCTTTATCACGTTGTTAGCGCTGTTATCCTGGTACAACGGATTAAGTGGATATCACACGCATGCGTCACTAGTCCACCACGGATTCCTCGTATTTTTTAACTAACACATTAAACACAATCCATGATCAAATTGCTTTTGAAATAGTGCCATTTTGATATTATTGGAACCAAAAATGATAATAAAATCCAGGAATAATAAAACCAAGACAAGGTCTTTGAGTTTTTATCATAAATTCAATAAAAAGCATTAAAAACATGAAACAGTACAAGTTCTTTATTAATAAAAGCTAGAACGAATTGTAAACCTTAAAGAAGTTTCACTTTACTTCCTAATAATAATAAAGTTGGCGAGTTAATACCGCTTTAATTAAAAACAATGGCGGCGCGCGCGCGGGAAATTTATTTCTCCCATCTAGCAACTTCAAAGGGCCAAGAGGTGTCGCGCACGTAAATAAATCTTTGGCCGGGATAAAAGCGGGATAGGAGGACGAGATCTATATAAATGTTGCGATTCATGCGAGTTCCGTTTGATCGATCGCTCTCCCTGCGGCCCCGGTATTTCAACTACGACACATCTTCTTTCCTGTCATAATCTAAATGTTCTACGATCTTTATGACGTATACGGTTGTTTATAACCGTTAAATCACAAAGTTTTTTTATGTTTAAGTACGTTTAAACTTTTTTTATATTAGGAGAGGCAAACGAGCAGATTAGTTAGTTGAACCGACGCCCATGGACTCCTGCAACGCCAGAGGAACCGCACATGTGTTACCAGCCTTTGAGGCTATAAACTGCGA
Organism: Papilio dardanus tibullus; assembly: GCA_013186455.1. Taxonomy (NCBI): domain Eukaryota; kingdom Metazoa; phylum Arthropoda; class Insecta; order Lepidoptera; family Papilionidae; genus Papilio; species Papilio dardanus. Next base: position 220,272 of record QDHC01006160.1, read on the forward strand.
CAATTCCCTATCTACTAGGAAAGTAATATAACAACTTAATATTTTATATTTTTACTTGACACGTAAATCACAAAGAATATTTGAATTCACTTCTTTTATTCATTATAGATTTAAATGTTACGGTAGAAAAAATTAAGCTTATAAAGCGTACAGCTTAAATTCAAGCAAACGGCAGTCCATTAATAATATATGAAATTACGGGAATAAACTATGTGCACAAAGAGGGGAAGCGAGCATCGCCCCTCGCGCTATAAATCAGGGGACGTAAAGAAAAGCTTTAGCGCTGATTTACCGGCGCGCCTTACAAGCGCTCGAGTACACTGAAGCTTAGTATCCACGTCTTAGTTCTCTTAAATATATCTCACACTGGTTTAGTTATGAAATATGATTATTTTAAGTTTATAATTTTTGATTCTTCAGAGTCGAGTTAAGAGTCCATTTGAGCAGATTTAGAGTGAGAAACAATAAACGTCTCTGCCAAGAGATTTAGTAAAATCTGTTAAGAATGAAAATAATTTTATCATAATCATATTGAAACTATTTTTCTCCGCAGAACTCTTAATAAACGAAAATAAAGGCACGTATTATAAAACGT
>QDHC01006160.1:220971-239689 GCA_013186455.1 Papilio dardanus tibullus
AAAAGTTTTATTCATTTAGCAACGAATCACTCGCGAAACTCCTATTCTTCGAAACGATTACGTCGTTGAAGAAAATTCATCTAATTTTATACAAAGATAAAGGCCGACGGCGACGGCGACGGCGCGCAACCAGAACACCAATCTTATTAAATATACTGTAATTGTTTGAGCTCACAGGATGAAGATTTAATGGGAAACTTTTAGTCTTACTTCTCAAAAACATAAAAGGCGACATTTAATTGGGTAAATGTGTTTTAATAACGAATACAACGACTGTAAAGTTTACAAGTTTTTATTTGGCTTGAAATCATTTAAATTAAGTGATTTTTATTTGACGAGTAATCTGAAGAGTAATCTTAACTTATTATTAAATAAGTCTCTTTAATCTTCCGTGCATATAATTTACAGAATATCAACAAAACCAGTTGTCTTTCGTGTTACAAGTGCCTATAACAAACTCATCAACCATTTACTGTTATAAAAATAGAAAGTAAACCGTGTAATAAAATAGTTTAAACAAAGAATTGTAGTCGTGTTTAATTATTCAGAGTATACGGTACAAATAAATGGAGTCGTAATAAAAACGGGGCACGCTATTAGTTTGCACAAGGAGGCGATTAGTTCACAAAGTGGGGCTGTGCAATTAGCGGGCTGGCCCCCGGCTGCCCGCCTGGTATGCGAGTTACAACATTCAATAATTAAATACTACACAACGTATTTATTGTATTGCCTCTATGACAAATTAAATGAATAAATTATTACAGAACGTGGTGAGTAACTAGATCCATAAAATATTTTGATGTTCAATTTATTGTAGTTCTTCCACTTTATAACGTCAAAAATTATCAACTTTGTTACGCGTCACGCAACGTTTTCAAATTAGTTTAATTAACGGTTAGGCTTCACTAATTTGTTTTGTTAAACCTGAAGTTCTTTATAGGTGGGTAAAAAAGTCAAGATTGCTTTTGTGGTGAATTTTAGTTAACTAATTAATATAATTTGATGACAACAACATTTTAAAATTTTATTTTTCCTTTTTTTACTCGATGCATCTTCATCTTGGGTAGCTGGTACCAGGATTACAGAACAGGGGAAGTAAAAGATTGCAACAGAAATGTAGCGAACGCTCCGTGGCCCGCGAAGTGCGGTATTAAAAATTTAAAAGCGGAGTTACGCTCGCCGTTGCTTTGTATTCGCTAGTTTTACTGCACGGACGGTTCGTAAAACATTTGTAGAGCGAAACGCTCGCCTCCAAGCGTTTCCACGTTTCAAACAATAACCGAACCCTTGTTGCCGAATCGAAACACTGAATAATTGTAAATCTATTTCCGTTTGTTTGCACGCCTTTGTGTTCTATTCCGCGTATTATATCCTCTAAATGTTGTTAACATACATATCGTTTGTCTGTTTTCAATTTTGATTACATAATAGCGGAACTGTAAAATTAATTTGGACGTAATTAGACATTAAGTTGCCGATTTATATCAATTTGCGTGGTCAAAATGGCTTTACGCATAAAATACATTTATTACTGTTAATTTTATTTCATTACATTGTTCAATAATACACCTCAATGCTTTGTTATTAACTATTAATGCGTTGAACAATCGATTTCCAAATGATGCCTTTATGTTCAAAGTCAATTATTATGGTGAAAACTAAAAGACTTAGCATTAAAAGCTGATTTGTATTCTGTAATGTCAATAAAGTATAAAGAAGTAATTACGTAAAGGAGGCCGTCTAGTCAAGCGAGCGTCGGCCTCTCCGAGAGGATTGTTTTCAAAGATAACAGCGGCTAATAGATGAGATGGATTTTATCTGCGGCGATATACTAATTGCGTTTCGTATCTATGTTTTTATTCGAACAACATTATCTCGATTTAGTATCGAAAGCATTATTCTTTATCGCAACAAAGAGCGAAATCACGATGACAGGTGCGCATTTTATTTCGTGATTTCATCACAGATTAAAAAAAGAAGACGCACATTGATGCAACTGGCCAGTACTAAATTACGTTGCGTTTTGTAAAAGTTACGAAATGGGAACTAAACGGTAACCCTTCAACTTTATTTTTTTAAAGGAAGTTGTTATAAAATACATTTAAACAACAATTACATTTATATTTTTGTTGTTTAAAAGACTTGAACTTTGAAGTTATTATGAAACAGACGCGCTCAGGCATTGTTCCACAAACCTCGTAATTTATTTTTACCCGCAAGACCACCCGCTGTTCAACATTTTGTAAGTAGCCAACAACGGTATTAACGTTTCTCGATATCGTATAAAATATTACATTGTAAAACATGGTTTAGGATAAAAACAAATATGTTATCAAACTTTGTAAGATACGCAGATCATTTTCTATTATAACTTATCTAATTAAGTATGCGTGAGCGTGGGGTCAAAAAAAGCGCCATTAGCCCAATGTTATATACAATACATTGGATATAAAGGGACTAAGAGCAAGATTATTTCTGGAAACAAAGCGTTCTGTGGAGGCTTACACAGCTCCGCTTTAGGTACTTCAAATATAAATTACAACGTTATAATACTCCCAGTGGAGTGGCATGCAGTTAGCAGTCGCAGTCGGGTGCAATCGCCGGGTACTTTGCATCCCCTCTGCGTGTATCGTTCCACTGCCAATTTCCTGAGCGCATTCTAATGCAAATATTGTCATCTAGCAGAACTACCTCCTTAGTTTTTTGGTCGCCTGGTACTCACTTTGACGAAGTAACAATGCGCTCAAGTAAAATGGGATATAAAATTTGTAATGTGAGATCAAAACGTCTCCGTCGATAAATAAGTAGTAAATTAATCTTTGCAATAAAAACGATCAAGTGCAAAATGGCGACTGTAATGCTATTAAAATGTAAAAAGAAATATTTCTCACCACAATGTGGGTTTAAAATTCATTTTCCACCAAAAATATAATGAATCGCAGCTATAAACATGGAAAAGTTATTACAAAGAGCAGGTTTATATGTCGCGACGACTGTCTCTCGGCTGTTCATGTGCGCTCGGAGACAATAAAGCGACGGCAATAAAGGCCACAGCCGACGGCGACGCGCCTTTATCTACGCTGGAATGAATCAATCAGCCGTCAAACTTGCCATCGTCTTTATCGCTTATTCGCATCCGAACTGAAGATAATCATGATCCTTTAACGACGCATCCCTGCCTTCATAAACAATTCACATCGAGCTATAACCGTTGAGATGAATAGGTCAATAAAGTTGCTCAGATAAGGGCGAACCCAAACGTGTAATTTAATGTCGTTTAAAAATAGCGGCTATAAATCGCAATTCGCCGCACACGTTATTATTGAGCGTTGATGTTGGTTGGCCTTAATGCGGTCCCTAATGCTCGCGGTCTCACACCTCAATAGGCTGATGTAACTCGCTTAGCGGCACTCCGACAACAATCATTCCCAACGTTCAAATTCACACGCGCCGTCGACTTCGCAAACAATGAGATAGAGTCATTTTTTCAACGTTCGCACCTCGTAATTTATGGCAAATTTAACTCGACGTTGACAGATAAGAGCATTTACGCTCCAAGAAATACGTAACGGAATTCCATTATTCATAACTCTGTTTCTTTCAACAAAGAAAATTGACGCTGTTATTTACAATTTACAGTTATTGTACTTAAATGTGGCAATGTATATTTACCTGCTTAGCTTAATTCTTCTCTTGAAGTTATAACTATATTAATGTTTAACATTAAAATAAAGGCTTGTATACAGAAATAAACAGGCAAGAACATATATACGGGTCTAATGTGCATTAGTGATGTACGTTAATGGCATTGCGATGTGCCGACCGCAGCGCCGCCCGGCGGCTCACAATAAAACCGGCCGTAATAAAGTTCACACATCCCGCGCGGACCGCAAACAGAACAAAACCCTCACCTGTCCGGCCAGTTCGCGCTTACCTGAAAATAAAAAAATAAACTGTTATTCAAAGCCCGTATTCGAATTTCAAAATAAGTTTTAAATGTTTACCATAATGCATAACGAAAGCGATTAGCTTTTATAGAACAAAAGCAGTTTGCTTTTGTGTAAAGCCGGCTACAGATGTTCAGTTTTTCAAATGTACAGTTTTAACTGTCCATTTAAAACTAACGTATAAGCGTTAATTTTAACTGCACAGGCGAACTGTACAATGCTTAGATTTGCCTACACACGCCAGTTTTAACTGAACAGTCGAACTGTACAGTTAAAACTGAGAGTCTGTAACCGGCTTAACTCTGTTACTATTTTTTCTGTTAAACAAAATAAGAGAAATGCAGCATAAACACATTTCATAAAATTCTCTGAAAAGGTTGAGAATAGACAAATAAAAAAAGATAAAAGCATTTCTAAAAAGGTAACATCAACAAGTTTGTACATTCTTAAATTAAATCGAATTTAATTCAACATTTTCTCAGAGTCATGTTCGAAATCAAATCAAACGGGCACTCGGGTTTGAATCGTGCTTTTGGATTTATTTGTCGATCGTATGTCGTTGTGAACCGGACCTTAATGCGTGTAGAACAAGAATCTAAATCGTCTGTCTTGTAAACGGAGGCAGACTTTGTATTCGTGTATTGGAGCGTGAGCAATCTAAAACGGCGAGTGTGCACAGTATACGGAGGGCTCGATTCACGTGGCTTCTAACGTCGGAAAATAAAAACGGGTCGCAAACGTTGGTGCTGGCGAGCGGGCCGTGGCTTGTGCACTTCTATTGTATCCCGCGCTACCGAATGTCTATGACATATAGCGACGCTAAAGGACGTCCACTCGATTGTCTGAGACTTGAATTGACTATCGCGTGTTATTTATACTGGCAGTGTTTATGGATTGTCCAATTATTGTCTGAAAACACTTTTTTTTTAGAATTTTTTTTTTCTTTCTAAAACGGGCCTTTTTTAATGTGGCTTTTTAATATACACAAATATATTGATAAGTAGAATTTGTTCAACGACATATTTGTACATTATTAATTGATTTCACATTTACGTAAATTTTAAAAAGAACTTGGTACTATAGTTGAAAATTAAACATACTTCTAACTGTTTAAATTAAAATAAAACTTGGATTACGAAATAAAGTTAATTCTTAATTGTTTTTAATTATTAATTAGATATCGTATCACACGGCTTGTTTTTGTTATAAAGTTTGTTGTCAGCCATTTATTGCCAGTCAATTAAACCGGCAGTCATTCAACTTCACCAACGAAGGCTTGAAAAACAAAGCAAAGTAAACTTTTTTGTTACAAGAATTAATGTTAATAAAATTACGATTAACACTAATAAACGTGTAAACATTTTATCAAACTTCCTGTTTATTTATTTATCAAATAAGAGTGATAACGTAACGACTATCGCTTTGTACCGCTACCCGATTAAGGTAGGCAGAGATAACAAAGTTTCTTTTGTACTTCGTATAACATGTAGTTTCAAAAAGAAATTTGTTTGAATTTGTTATTTAATTTTGTTGAAACTAGTGTAATTTTATTTCATATTTTCTAGTGTCTTGCGATTAAGTCATTAACTTTTAATAACTGATAAGCAAAAGCAATTATTCGCAATTTTTATCTTACAACAAATACATGCTTACAATGTAACGAACACAATTTATAATGATTTACGAGCAAACGTCAGATGGCAGATTAATTTATTATCCAATGGTCAGGTATAGCTGAAATTGCAATATTAAATTAAATTGTACATTATGATTAATTTAGTATTAATTTATGTGTTATATTTCCTTGATTAATTTATTTATGTAATAAAATGATGTATTTTTATATTTTGTCATAAATAACTTAACTAGATTAATAAAAAAAATGTTATAAAAAAAAAACAGACAATATCGTCCATTGCTTTTGTGTCTAGGGCCACCAGGAGAGCATGAATAGAGTAGCGGTGAAGTCGGAGGCGGCCGGTCGAGCGCGCCAATTACAGCTGTGCGTCAACACTGATTTACGAGTACGATATAATGTCCGCGCGCGATGCCTTCACATTGTTTAAATGCCTCGCCTCGGATGAAATCCGCTCATCATTTGCTGTACTTCAACCGTGAGCTCTCTATTCACATTCATTTTAAAGCGCCGGCAATTCATGTTATACTGGTAGGTAAATATCTCCCCTATTAATTACGCAGCAGATTTTTTTTTTCAATATAAGAGTGGGCGCATAATGATGTAATTCATCATGACGACTAAATCTATAGGAAGGGGGAACGTCCTCTCAATTTGTTGAGCTGGCAAATGTTCATCAATCAGTGGAGCCGTCTACACCGTTATTGAGTCGAGCGGTTATTTGGCAACAGCGACGGTGTAATTAGTTGTTTAAACAAGTCAAAATAGCACAACTAATTAATTGGAATATAAAAAACGACTGTTGATCATAATAAATAGATATAAACACTGTTATTTCCGGTTTTGGAGACATAAAAATGTTAATGCGATGAGATCAAAAGCGATCGATTGCTTCATTAGTGAAAAAACATTAATTATACCCTGGATTTAACACATTTAGGTGTTGAAAATCCAAAAATAAATTGCAATGATGTAAAACCAATTCTGAATTCCCATAAATTATATTTAATTGTGTTTATTTTCATACATCGATAATTCAATCTCTAATCTGAATGAGCCGAAATATCGATGTTTCAACAAGCGTATATTTTAGTGATGCTCCGATGGCCGGCATTTAAAAGTTAATTATGTATAATTATCGATGCAACTACACGTTATTAGTTTTTATAAGCTTCCCCGCGGGCGTAAATGGACGTCGGCTCGTAATTAAGTGCTTAATTTAAAAATTAACGATGCGAACTGGTTCTATAATAAAAAATAAAGAAAAACGCCTCGGCTCGGACGTAAAGTCGTCTGGGGAGTAATTTACAAGGCGGTGTAGGTACGGTCGCCATTCGTGAGCGGAATGAGCATCGGATAAAAAGCGTTATTAAAACACTACGACCGTTCTACAAGCATTGCCAGTTCGCATTCATGAATCACTAATGTGACAGTTTTTATTTCAAATAACAAACACATAACTATTGAAAAACGATATTTTATACCACATAGTGGTACTGCAAGATGTGTCTGTAATATGCTGCTGTAAGCATATTAAATAACTAGCTTTAGTTTCTAACTTCTTCGGGGTGTATTAAAAAAATATGGCCTATGTTACTCGGGGACAATGTAGCTTTCTAGCAGTGGAAGAATTTTTGAAACCGATTCAGAAGTTTTTGACTTATTCCAATCATACAAAATACAAAGTTTCTCTCTTTATAATATTAGTATAGATGTTTATCTACTTACTCTTATCATTCAATCTAAATACAGACTTGAACTGTGTTATGCAGAATTGAAAGCGGGCAACACAGCCACTAAGCAATCATGACATCAGTATGATTCCGCTGCCAAATAAAAGATATTTCAATCCTCACATAAATAAATTAAATCAAAAATAAAATGTAATTACACATTCACTAGAACATCAAAGTGATTTTGTTTGCACGAAAAGTATTTTATTTCAATCATATGCTAAAAATATATATTTACGAGCATCGCTTTCTGTCTGTATTTTGAGAGTTTATTTCTGTTTTTATTTCAACATTCGCTTACAGATTTTGGATAAACAAATTACTTTTTTATAATCTTGATTTTTTGTTTATAAAATGTTATAGCAAAGTTTCATGCAATATTGCATATTCCTACGTATCCAATGACTGTCATAATTATATTCTAACCTTTAGGCTTCATTAGACCGATGTCATGCAAAAAACAGCCTTACGCCGAAACACAATCTCGAAGCCCTATGGTGAACATATTTAACTTTGAAACGGTTTGACTAAATATTCAAAACGACAAAATAGTGGTTACAAATAAAGTTTTATACCATACTACAAACTCGAAGGGGACAAGGGGACAGGCAGGCACGTCGGAGCCCACCGGTTCCGAGAACCGTGTATCCCGATATTACTTTACCTAGTTTTTTTGGTACGTTAATCATCACGGTCACGCGATGTAACGTGTACGCCGGCGGCCTGTTGTACATCTCGATTTATTCATGCGATTTCAATTATCTCCACACCAATCTGTGTAATTGTTACCACCGTACTTGCTTCACCACGATCCATATCCGTGAACATGATCGATTGATTATGATATAAAATAACTGGCTATCAACATCCAACTGTGATTCACTAATGAATATAGCGTTAAATATATCTTCGTTCGCAATAAAAGATATTTAAGCGTAATAAAAACAGAAAAAAACGCACTAAAACACGTGTGGGGTCCAAAATCGTGACTAGTGTCCGGTTATTGCCTTTTACTTGATTATTCAGAGGAAATGTAGAAGATTGCCAGTCATAACCGTGTGAATCGCTCGAGCGAGCCGGGACGAGGGCTGGAGGGGTACGGTCTCGGTATTTTCATTAAAGAAGCCGTCTCATTATAGACACGGCGAGCGCTCGGCGGCGAGCCCCTGGTTGCAATTAACGCGCTACGAAACTTTATTTAATCCGTTGTCGAGTGACGGCGCCCCTCGCAGCGCGCGCACCGCACCGCGCTCAAACGACCGACTCGAGGAAATTATACCCAGCCACGAATTCCGCTTCATTTGCGATTTCTCGACTACTCGCTACTACCGCTTTATGTACTCCTGGTACAAGACAGTTATTACAGTTAACGTTAACTTCTTTAGAAACAAAAGAACTTTTTAACTGCTAGTTATTCTCTACAGTTAATTTTAATAATGGAACTCTGCGTTGTTAAATGGAATAGAAGAATGGAGTTCAAACAATTATTAGATAGAACGTTTTATAATAATTAAGGATGGAGCACTTTGTCCCAGTTAAACATTGAGATAAAGCATATATTTATTAAAGAGTTTGTTGAGCATTGTAAAAGCGTACATTGCCTAAAAAGATTACACAAAGGAAGCACAATGTAAACTAAAAACATTGTAAACACATTTCAGAAACAACATTCCGACACGAAAAATGCACAGCGTGAGTTCTGTTTAAACATATTTACGGGCTACAAAATGTTACTTATGTTCTTTGTAAAACGTAGCAGCGCTCGCTGGAAACGTAACAAAATGAAAATAACATTACAATTTATATTCACACACCATTATAATAAAGATTAAACAAAAAGGGAATGCACATTATCTTTTATTTACAGATAATGTTTAGATTTAATCTTGATGCCTTTTTAGTAACAAATTATTAAATCGACATATTTTATTATTATACCACATGATTAAACAGGTACTTAAGTGTTAGAACAATACCTGAATATAATTATATATAAACTCTAATCCACACATCTGTGACTTAAGAATGTCGTAGTCATTTTGTAAAAACTTATCTTTACAAGTGGGTTTATTTTAGATGTTTGTGAGATAACTAACAAACATTACAGTGATAAACACAATATTCCGGATAACACACCCACGACAACTAATTTGAGGCAAACGTGTTCTCGTCATATGAATAGCGCTCTATCTGTTCGATAAAAACATTTCGTTCTAAGATAAAAAGACGTCTGACAAAACTGTGTCCCAGATATTGGAATATTTTAAGATTAGCATGAATAATTATAATAATCTAAAATTTCGGTAGGTAACTGAAATACACTATAACTAAAAAGAACAAATTGTTCCTTGTACATTAACTTAATCTCAATTGATATAAAAATACTTTCAAGCATTTCAACTTTAGAATAATAAATTATTGTAGGCGTCGCAAACCAATGAACTAGGCTAGAACCCATTCCTGGCCACGCCCGTGTGTTTTATGAATTAAAAAATATAATTATACCAGTTAACGATAGTATTTTGTAGTATAAACTATAATTTAGTTGTCCTATGGTCGGCACAGAGCAAGACACGAACAGAGCAGACATTAGCATTAGCACAGACTAAATAATAATTAGCGCGCGGCTGGACTAATTAGCAACAGCTGCCAGTAGCTACGCGCTTATGCAACCCTGTTATTATCAATTCGACCGAGATAGATTGAAACACGGTGTTTAATGCTTAATAACAAAGTCTGTTTGATTAACTTGTTAAAACAAAAGAGGCTTTAATTACCAAGAGTTGTAAACTATATTATATTTATATTTTTAAATTATTTACCATTAACATCTTGTTTAACAAACTCATAATAATTATCTGATATCGGATGAGATACCTACATCAAAAGCTCTAAATTAACGGAAATAAAAAACAACCTTATTAAAGTAAGTTTTTTTGAGCCAAGAGCACACGAATAAAACCAGCCGATGATACATTTCAATTCAATGAAAAATCTCATAAATATAATTAAAGTATAAAAAGTATTTAATAAATGAAAGAGTCACATTAACGTTATAAATATCTTATTCAAAGCAAAAAGTAATTGATCTGTGGCTTGAAATATAAGCTTGTCATTAAAATATCTCGGTTTTGATTTAGCGAGGCGTAATTTAAGGCGATACAAATAGAAGTGGAGTGGCCGGCGAGGTTTCTTTGAGGGGCCGTCTTTAAATAGACGAACGCGGTAACGTGGGTGGCGGTCCGCATCAAAATATTACCGGTATAAACATTCGTAGTCAGCCACTGGACTCACGTCCAAATTGCTGGCTAAAATATTCTTTCGTCGAATGTTTATTCCGGTAATATTTCGATTCGACGATGTTTAGTCTGTGACGTGTTGCTTAATTTACAGCCGCAGTGCTCAGCTCTCAGCGCTCGGCTCGTCTACTCGTGTGTACGTTTTAATTCTGAATAAACGTTTGGAAATATATTCCGTCACGGCGCAGCGCACGCTCGCTCCATTTTATTGGAAGACAAATGAGACGGCCGAGGATTTCATTTGCGTAAATTTTAAATTACGTACATATTCCGCATATTTATAAATACTCCCTTGTTATTAACGTGTATATATAAATGTGAGATATATAATCACAATAAATGATGTTGTTAATTTATTATTCGTAACTTTCTACAATATTTTTAATCTATGTTCGTATAAGTGTGTATATGTCAGTGCTTAACTGTTAAAGTGTAATTTAACAAAAAACGAATGAAACGTAGAGACATTATTGTGTATTTTATTCCCTCCGCACTTCGAGAGCCCTTTTCAATAGCTTTGAAATATAATCTCACTCTCACTCGAACCGTTCGAAGGCCATTAAAATGTATTAAACCATCCGCACGACTTGTACAGAGTGAAGAAGGCCCTTTTGTAATATCTAAAATAACCGCACATTAATTCGATTGTTATTATTCCGTGTTTCGAAAGCAATCAATGAAATGAAAACGGCATTACAAAAGCGACTTGGCCACCGCTATGAATAAATTTAATATCAATTGATATTTCATGATTGAAAATGGAAATTAATAAGTATTAAAACGGTCTATTTATTAACCACAAACTTAATACTCGAACAGAAAAAAAATGTTATCGCAGTTGTTTTGTGAAATAAAGAGATAAAAAATATTTATTGTTTTTGGATGAGTGTGTGTGCAGTAAAAACAATATTTGTTTTTTAAATTGCTTTTCCAACGATTAGGGAACAAAGAATCCAAAGCTCGCTTGTACCAGGAACGCAGAACACGAAGTGGTAGTCACAAGCGTACACACACAGGCGCAATAAAATACGAACGCACACAAGGAATTTCATCCGAGCACAAAATGGGGGGGTGGGTCGGCGCCCTGAATCTCGACGAGGGTAGAATTTAAATTATTCAGAGAGCTGGTATGACTGCGTGCCGTCGTCTTTAACAAACAAATTACGTATGCACACCTAATAACATGCACGATGCATGCCTTCTGGGCATATGCAGATGAGCTATCAAATGCCTAATAAAAACTGGTTACGTACTTAATATAAAATTGTTATAATGTCCAACGAAAATAATCTTATCATACACCAAGTTTGTTACTTCTTTTTTCACGCAACTGATGTTTTAAACACATTTCATTTTGAAAATAATATAATAAGAGCTATAAAATCTATTAGATAAAAGACCCAGAAACAAAGTGATATCTAATACGATTCTAGACATAAAATAAATCAAAAAGATACCTCATGGCCACACAGTGAATGTGTTACGACTATCATAACTCAGACACACTTTCGATTGATTTATCGAAAGATAAATGAGTTATAAATTAAATAAATAATAAAATACACTCTACTAAAATGGAATGATAGAAGAAAAAGATCGAATGTTTATAACGAGTAAGATCGAAGCTCCATAGATTAAATAAATACAAACAATAAAAAATAAGGTGTTGAATTTTCAAGCGTCGCTTGTTCCATCTCAATAATCTGCTTTAAACGTCGAACACAAAGTAAGGAAAGTAGGCAGAGCGTAGCGTCAAAGAGATTGAATATCGATTGTCGAGTCCACAGCAATCTCGGCGGAGTGCGGGGCGGGGCGCGGGCAGCGGGCGGGGAGCCCTTCCCAGCCGTGACAATTTATGTTATTGGCACCGTAGTGGACGCCGGCGATACGGGACCCTCCACATGTAATTGTTAGTTCCACCGCAGGATATTGGGGAATTAAACGAGAGCGTTGATTGATTATGCGGCGATAACTATTATACGCGACCGTTGTTGCCGCTCGAGGGATGAAAAATTGTTAGACCGGCGAGCGGCGGCCGCTGCCGGCCGTGATAACGCTCGCAGACCGGTAATTAAATGCGACGGAAGCTATTTACATAACAAACACAGACCGGCGCGTTGCGGGTGAAGTGAGAGCAAATTACAATCGTAAAGACAAATATACTCGCGGTTACAAAAACACGCTCGCTCCGAGTGTACCCGACGTTTTACAGATTAAGCTCAAAGATCAACAAATACATAAATTTTAATCTTCTCGAACGGCATTCTCGCATTTCCGGCGGCAAAAACTCCGGCCGACACATGGGCGAGAAAAAACCTCGAGTTATTATCTTAAGTCGAACCCAACAGAACCCATTAGTAAACAACACGGGCACAAAAGAGGGCAAAATAGCGGCTTATAAGAAAAAATGTTACAAAAAATCGGCTTTTGATCCCCGGCTCCCCTATATTGCATTTGAGAAGGTTTTATTAGTCCGCGGATTGGTCGCTCGACTTAATCCGTCGACCCTCCGCCTTTTATTTTTCTGACAACATTGAACTTATTTTGTGAGACCGTTATTAGATTTAGGACTACTGAACACCGACAAATGTACTCTTTATCCTTTTTGATGGCTCTACATTTTTTTAACAAATTGTTTTACTTTTTATTGGTACAGTCCTGATGGATAAAATAATATTTTGGCCAGTTTTTAATTGCTAAGAAAACTAATCTGCAATAAACATGTTTATTTTTGTCTACAAACGATCACTGGTTGTTAAATGAGAAGAATAAATGGGAATTCAAATCGAAAACGACTTTAAACGGAGACTAAATTACACCAGTGAGCATAAAAGCAATTACCACGCAAACAGCACTAATTCCCATATGCATACACAAATGAGCACAACATCGACTGCGACAAATCCGTTTCGGGCATCGCGTCGTTGCGAAACTTTCCACTCGAACAAAGACATGGCCAGGTATACGACAGCTGCGGATTACTGGTGGGACCGACTGCACGACCGACACGATGCCTGACTCAATCGATCGATCGGTCTTATAGTCGGTCGTTCGAACAGTGGACCGATCGTTCGACTCGGTCAGAAAAAGCCACGACCCGATCCACAACAGCGCCGAGGGACCGGGCCGCCACTTAAATGGCTTTATAATAAATACGCTTCAGAAATATGTATTCAGTGAGTGAGTGATCGAAACACGATTTTAAATCGTCGAGTGAACACGCTCGTATCGACATACAATCTTGATATAATGAATTTAATTTGCGAATTGTGTTTCGTTTGGCTTTGATTGATATTTATACGAAGACAATTTAATTATTTTGATACAAAATACATTCTTAATTTTGAATGAAACAAATATGATTTTGTTCTTGTAACATAAAATGTTAGAATATTCTAATTTGGAATGAATCCATTGAATAAATTAGTAATAAAAAACAGCATAAATTCGATAACCTATGCAAATTCAGTTCAAAGAACATTAGTTAATTATGTACAACATTTCTTACGGACAGATAAAAAAATTGTTATTCATTCCTTACAGCAAAGCATTCTCACTTGAATAATGAATAACACACTTGAATAATTAGAATAACATCGTCAAACAAACAACAGTAAAAACGAGCGTCTTGAATTAACATCGGGCGAGACGCTTGCTAGCTATTATATCCAGTACAATTAACATGAAATCAATTTGCAGCTGAGGAATGAGTATTTATTATCATAACAATTGTTACCGACATAATAAACGAGGGCAGTAACACGTCGCGGACTATAATGCAAGTTTCACACGAGGATAGACTGAGCAGAGCAATATCACAGTGAGTACTGCAATTAATTGAATGCAATGTTTCACACAGTAACTACTACTGATCCTGCTCAGAGTACTGTCCTCGTGTGTAATAGTGTAATGCGAAGCGGAAATAATAATGGCATTTGTTAGATCGTGGGCTGTCTGCGCCGCGGGCCACGGCCCGCTCGGACTCATATCCTAATTACGCTGGTAATAATTACGTACACAGTAGTTCGCAGCCGGCTGGCATTTCCTTGCACCATCTGCTGCCCTAGTAACTAACGCTAATTATTATCTAATAACATTAATTAAATCACTCTATAAACAAACAACTGTTTTTGTATTTTATTATCAAAGTTATTTTTTATTTTATTGTCGATTAATTGATTGTTAAATTAAAAATGAATTATTAATTACCTTCCATAGTTTTATACTTAAAAACCTGTTTTTATTTAAGTTCTATAAAACAATTTTAAATTATAATCAATTAAACAAGTTAATTGATTTTTCCCGTTGAGTCAACGTCAAATAAAAGAATAATTAAAGTAATTGAATTAAATAATAATTAACTTTTTAAAATATGTCTAAGCCTATTAACATTTTATTTAAATTGTTCACTTTATCAAAATGATTTTAAAAACGTAAATTGCGTCGATAAAAAATGGCCACCCTTGTTACAAAAGCATAGATGGGCTTAAAATAATAATTATCAAGGGGCACTCGTGCAATTATTGTTTCGATTCGTCCCCACGAGGGTGAGGTATTCGGGGACTCGATTTATCACATCAATTATAGAGAATATACAAAATTAAAATATTTTTATATTGCGAGCGGCCTTTTTCGTTTCTTATAAATGATTCGCTCGAGGCGGTAAAACGATACGTCCGCTCTCGAATGTAAATATACTCGTCGGAGCGAAAAATTCTACTGAATTTATCTAACACGTCGACGAGAAACTAATATCTCATGCCTCAACATCATAACATATCCTTCACATTACATTTATAAGAGAATTCAATCGTGAAGATTTGTTATATCTATATTAAAAGTTATTTTATAGGTATAGAATGAAAGTATGCTTTGTTACTTGAGTTGCTATTCTCTCTACGCATTACAAAGATCCTTTGAAGTCATATGTATCCGGTTAAACAATTTAATATGATTACAGTCGAACTTGCATAAGCGATTGTCCAAGGGACCGCGATATCTGTCTCGCTTATAGAGATTTCTCGCTTATCCAGGTTAAACTGTATATTGGATTATTATTTTTTGCACACAGGTAATATTATTCATAAAACATGCCTGAGAATTAACAGAAAAAAATAAAAAAAGCCAGTCTTGTGTTTCATATAAAACGTTTATAAGGAAAAAATATGTTTTGAATATTCATGGCTGCTATTAAAAATCAACATGAATACTTAATTCAATTAGCTAAGAGCACTTTCGATGCGTGATAGCTTGATACATTGATACGGGCTGGGAGCTCTCATAGGGCTGCCACACAAAGGTTATTTTATTTTATTTTATTGCGCACTTATTTAAGACAGTGTAAGTTGGGTGACACAAGTGACTGGGTGTTGTTTTTTATTTCTCTTCCGCCAAGTCGACAAGTGGTCACTAAGCCGTCTTCTTTTTGCCACTAGCCTTCAAGTCTACATTTATTGAATGTTGACAGCCCTAACTTTTGATCACCAACCCTATTAACATGGAAATTTATTCACGGCGATCAGTATAATCGGCAGTGGGCGCTATTAACCTCGTTCGTGATGATGTGAACATGTTATAAAGTTTCAACGAACGCACGATCCTCTTACACCTTTTTTGAAAATAGAACTGTATTTTTTTAATTTGTATTGAAAAATAAAAAAGGTCATTAGGGCTGTAAAAGTAATTGAAACTGGCACAACACGAAAAGGTCGAGCGTGTTGAAATCAATTAACATAGGTCGAACTTTTAACATTGAATAAGTAATTCGTTACTGAACATTATAATTTTAAAGTTATTTTGACTAATGAATAGACGAAGCTAATTAAATTGTTTTTTAATTTAAGATTTTGATAATTAATTTTATGGACTACAAAATCATAATTTTAAATCCGATTAAAAAAATGAAGCAGACAAAAAAATCTGAGACGGTTAAACTTTAATTATATTTTTAATCGTCTTAAAATAGGGCATCATAAAGCATTAAGAAATATTTCACATTTCATAACGCTAGTTCCATTTCTAAATCGGATCCATTGCCAAGAACCACAAATTAATAGAACGAATGCTTTAATTCGTTTTGCGGGATTAAGTAGTCGCTCCGTTTATAATCGAAAAACATTTTATTGACAAGGGTGCCACCCCTATCGGAAACATTGATAATATGCTTCGTAGTTTTAATATAAGAAGCAGACAATGGTGATATTTATTTCTTTTACTATTGTTATGTTTTCAAATAGGGGAGTTGTTTTATAATCATCGAATTATCTATGGGTATACTTACAAGATAAGAACTCTTGAAAGGATACTGTGTAAAGTATAAAGCCGCCTACAGGACGTTAAGTTTTGTAACTGTACAGTTTTAATTGTGCAGTTAAAACTCTCCCGGCGACGTACACAGGTTAAGACGTACAGATAAAGCTGAGCGTCCGTAGCCGGCTTAAAGATTATCAAAACTTCTTTCACTAGAATGTGAAATTGATTGTTAAGCATTTTGAGAATTCTTTAAAGCATTGGACAGTGATAAATGAAATAACTTTAGAAGATTGTACGTTACGTTCCCCTTTCATAAAATAATACTAAGGAGGGTGAGAACCCTCAAGTTTTCGTCAATTTCAGTTCCACCCTATGCAGAACATTCAATAGTCATGAAATATCGTCGCAATAATCGTCATTTATTCGGAATGGTTTTGTTTTGTTGATATCATATTTTTATCAATATGCACATTATTTATTAATGATGTAGATAATATTATTTTGTAACATGATTTTTTTTCCATTAAAATAACATTTTAAATATATATTTGGAAGGATTTTGTTAAAATCAGAATTTTTTATCAAGATCAAAAAGGTGAATTTGATCAGATATTAATGCGGGACGTCTCAAAAGATATTAAAAGATTACTTGAACTTGGATGTATTCACTTTTAATGCACATAAATAATAACTTTAATTACGATCATTGTGCATTCATTGAAGTAACTAGGAGCATATAACATGATAGTAATATAGTGTAATGTATCAAACGCATTCTGCTTAGATACACGTCCATTTATGCGAATAGTTTGCATTCATTTGCATAGAGGTAACAGACAAAGTTTATTATTATTAGCCACGGAAACCACAATAGCATTAATTTGTATACGACGGTGGCTATTGTTACGGCCGAGCGTTCGGTGCGAGTGCGAGGTGGCAAGGGGAGAGCCGCGGAGAGGCAGGAGGGGAGCTCGGTCGATTTAATGAACCGATGCGGCGGCCGGCGTCGGGCGACAGGCGCGGATTACACCCCACGAGAGTTTGCACTCAATCAAGCTCGCAAACAGCCCTAAGCCCCGACAATTAAATACACTAGCCCAAAACAATCGGATACACGGCCGATAAGAGCAATCGAGACAATTAGTATTCGATTATATTGTTATCGATAAAGTAGCATTGATTGAAATGTCCTCGCGCTCGTGTGTCAGCCCTCGCAGCGCTTGTTTACTAATCAACATCTAGATCAAGGTCTCCTCGATAGTGTGCCTTACGATAGAAGACGTCACTGATTACATTTATACAACACGATGTAACAACATGCAGCGCAAACAACTACCTACGAGATTTATCTTTACAGCTACTCATGGCTTTGTTAGTTCTTGATATTTACCTTATTACACTATTTACTGATTGCGTTTATTATTGTAATTAAGCACGTCAAGTAATAACCAGTTGAGACATGCAACTAATTTGTTTTTGAAAACCTGAATTTGATATTTATTTATTTCAATAAATTGTGTTAACATTTTAAGATCTATTATAGTAACATAATATCACAAGCCATGAGTTCACTGAGTAGAGAGATAACTCACCTTAGGTTCAGTTTTCTGTTTCTTGGTAGGTGGCTGCGCGGCGATCGACTCCTGCCGCGAGTCGTCCGGTTCCGGTTTGGCGGCGGGCGAGGGCGCTTGAGGCGTGTGAAGCGCGTGCGACGTATGGGTCGCATGCGGCGTGTGAGGTGTATGGGGCGCATGCGATGCATGGTTCGCATGTGTCGGAGGAGGTAAGGGAGTATGCGGCGCGGGTGCCGGCGCGGGCGCACTCGCGGGCGAAGCGGGCGTGGCGGGCGCG